>JAGDQP010014017.1:0-40095 GCA_022664845.1 Lepisma saccharinum
TATATATATATATATATATATATTATACAGATTAACAAAGAGAGGGAAAAGAAACCATTTCACAGCATAGAAACTGAATTTAAAACAGAGAAAGAGACAGAGGAAGTCAGCAAACCATTATTTAAGCAGTGGTATGTAATATTTATCTTTGATGAGTAATATTTTTATATGAATTAATATAAACAGTTTAGGAAAGGAAATATTTATTTTGATTTCTATAATAGAAGTACTAGGCCAGTTGTTTTCCATCAACTGGGAATAGGAGCTATCCGTAATTTTTAAAATGTATTCAAATAAAGGAATTATTCAATATTAGTGAAGAATGTAACAGCCAGGAAGAAATCAAACTAACATCCTAGTGGAGAGTCCAATTTTCCTCATAAATAAAAAAGTAGTAGAAAACATATTACTTTTAATTTGTTTATGAGCAGTATAGATAGACCAAATTAGCATTACATGGTACTAGTACGAACTTATATGGATGAGTAGAGAAAAAGTTTATTAAGTAGTAGTAGGGCGCATATATTGTGTGCATAGAAGATACATAAATCCGAAATAAGTTTACTAACGAAATTCCTGATTTTTTCTAACACGTTTCAAATCATAATAAGTGTAGAAAACCCTTTTTCCGACTTAAAGTAATTCCGGGAGAACGTAAAAATATTTTAAGGGACACATCAATGATGGTTAATAGCAAGGAGTGCTGGTGTATCTACGAGCTAAATGTGGCATAATAGAGTGGTAACACATTATTAGTAACCGAAGCACGATTTATATATACTCGAAAAACGGTGATTGTTAAACACCGATTAGCATCCAGATATGCACTGCACGGCGCAAGATCATAACAGAGGATGGTGCATTATCGTATAGGAAATACCTGGTAAAAGGACAACCATTTTCTGTTAAAATTTAATATTTAAATCTGATGATCTTTTATTATTGGATTATACAAAAATCCATTTGTAGTTTAAAATGTTTTGCTTTAAATGATTAGCAATAGATTTACTTGTACTAATTTTAAAATTAATCTTCTCTATATGAGCATAGAATGAGATACCATAAAAAAGAACCTTAGAATAAGCTTTAGTTCTACTTTTTACAGATATTAAAAATTTGGTATAAAAATATGGAAATATAATTATACTTAATCAACTTATTTTATTTTAAGGAGTATTGCTTTCTTCACGTTTTTTACTTTTACATATGCAAGCTAAAAATTTAAAAATAAAAGGATGAATTTATTAAAATAGAATTATCTTCTTGCATTTCAGGTCATAGTAGTATATATATGAAAATTGCTTTTCTCCCTTTAGGTTCAATATGTCGAACAATTTAGTTTTTCTCACGTATAGTATTTCTAGGTATTTTATCACAAATAATTATAGGAAAGTTTCTTAAAGCGTGCAATATTAAAAATTATTACATTTAGAATATTATGGAAGAACTTCATACTTTAAATTAATTATGTTCTATGGGAATGGAGAAATATTAGTGTTCACATTACATCTCAATTCAACAAAGAATAAAACTTTTAATATTCAATTTCTTTTTATTTCAATGTGAAAAGCATATACAAAATTTTTATGTATACAAAGACAGTAAAATACTTAAATAATAAAAATTATTTAAAAATAATTTCAGTTTGTTCGAGAGAAGAATTTTCTGATTATGTGTGTTGTTAAAAGTTCACACTTTCACTTGTTATGAGGTATAGCGTTAATATCTTTGTGAATTAGTTTCTGTCTGATATCCTCCAGTTGAAGTATCAACAAAGTACTCAAAGTACCAGGTATTTTCAAGAATGTAAATATTAACAACATTTTTATGCTTTAATACATAAGCACCATAAATTTCTAAAATGTTAATAGGATCCCTCAACACTCTTCATGTACGTCTCGTCAAGATCTGTCCTCCTCCTACAGAACGAATAACATATATGTGTCAGTCGATTAACAATTTTATAAAAATAGTCTGCACAGATCAGAGCAAAGTTTTTATTTTCCCATTTTCAGTGGCTTCATAAATACACTGTTCATGAATTATATTATTGAGGGAACGACAAGAATAAACACTTCGTTTACTCGTGGAGGACGAGACAGTGCTGAATATGTGGATTCTATACTATCTTCACTTTCCTCCTCACTGTTAATAAAATGTTTATCTTTACTATCTGCAATAAATTCCGCTTCTACACTCGACGTAGATTCACTACGTGATATAGCAAATTATTTGAAATCATTATCCGCGTCACTTTCCTCCGCATTTATAATTGAATAATCAGCATCATTACTGTCTGAAATAAATTTCACTTCCAAACTTGGCGATGAGGCAATGCGAGAAATAGCCGAAGACAATGATTCATTCCTTTCCATGTTTTCCTTAACACTTACTTCTCCTAAGAAACGCATTGCCTTGATAAGTCAACTTGTTTTCTTTCACTATTCGTAACTAAAACACAACTGAATAGTAAAAATTTAAACTACTCAAATCAGAACTTGCTCTAACTAGATTCAGCCTGTTCTGAAGATCAAAGAAGGCAAACATGAACAATTCCGTAAATAAAAAGTTCTAGCATGCATTTGCAAACTCCTTTGTTTAACTCCGCTGGCAAACACAAGGTCACTGTCAAGAGAAAATCAATCTTTTCCCAAGTGTGAAAGAACATGTAATATCTTGCTCAGCGTCGGTCTATTGTTCATTAAGGCCAAAGAAAGAAACACCTGGCTAAATAAGAAGTCCGGCTTAACTTGAATGGCTAATATTGCGCAGCATTATGTAACATTTTGCAATCACATAAATAGCTGTACTTACATGATACAGATTTATTTTTAAAAAATCTTTGAAACAAGAATTTTGTGAACATCGGAAGTTATAAAAGAAAAATAAGAAGGGTTATCTTCCCTCCGCCTAACATTTTAATAAACGTTAATAAGAACGGTTCCTAATTTTGCGTTATTATACTTCTTTCCCAGAATACTCTTTCAATTAAAAACAGATTATATACAAGTTACGATTCCAATTTAAAATAACAAAAGTTTAACTTCGATTAAGACTTTACTTTTACTTAACCTGATCGATTATTATTAAATTCTGATGTAAATAATTTCGAAAGCAATTTAAAGAGTAAATATATACAGTGTCTCCATAAAAATTAAGTGAATGCTTAACATTATATTATAAAATTAGAAATACGAAATAAATTTACTTGGCAAATATATTTATTTAATACTCAGATGTTATTATTTAAGTTTAGGAGATAATGATAATGAAGTAATAAGTGTTAAACTAGAGGAAAATACTACTGAAGCCGGTACACAGTTGAACACACAAGATCAACACCTGCAGTTAACAGAAAAAAGATAATAATTTTATACAGACTTTAACATTGTTTGCTGAAAGTAATAAAGAAGAGGATATGATTGTAAGTATCTGTTTAAGCATTCAAGATTAATTTTAGTTCCCCAAATTATTCAAAATGTTAATTGTTTCTCCCTTACATTATTATGATAGATGGCTAATTAGAATAAAAAAGAAATTTTGCCTTCAGTATTTAAAAAATGAATAAAAGGTAAAAAATATTTTAATAATCGTTATTTATTTAAAGGTGTAAGAAAATTAGTTATTATAAAAGCTTCTTTTTTAACTTAATAATTTAAGAGGATTGAGGAAAATAAATATCTAGTTGCCTCTCTTATTGAAAAAAATAAACTTTTCTTAGATGAATAGAAGTGAGCAGTAGAAATTTTAAAAAACTCTATTCAAAATATAAACAAAAGTAAATTATCCGACATTTAGAGTAAATATAATAAATTTAGTAGAATAAGTTATTTACTAATTAAGAAATTAGTTAAAATGATAGTAATTTTGGGATTAAATAATGCCTAAAAGAAGCGAAAGGAAATATATGATTTAAAACTCTTTCTCTTTTACAGGAGGTAAGTGAAGAAACATAGGAATGTGAACATTGTGAGTGCTATTCGGAGTTTGTACACAAAGAACATATTTTAAATTCCATGAAAATGGAGACCAGAATAATATAATGCTTGTCTAAACTGTTTCTTTAGGATAGAAAATCTCACTATTCATGATTGTCAAATTATGGAAAAACGGTCTTATTTGAACGTTCAATTAAGGTAGTATTAGCAAGTGAAGAATATAGAATGAGTGTATCAGAAGGTTCCCACAGAAATTTTATTCAGAAAAAATATTTAGCATGTGGGCTGAAATATATATTGAAACAAAATGATTATAATTTTTCAAAAGTAACTTCAATTAGATCAAACAACGGCAAAAAACCCAAAGAAGTAGAAGCGCTTAAGTTGCTTTCAGAATTGCATGAAATGGGTCTTTAAATTTTGCTTGCTGAAATTATAAACTAAATTTTCCTTTATGAAATAATATTTTACTTTATAAAATTGCAAAATATTTTCAAAGCAAATTTTTAGGTTATAAAAGTTTTTTCTGTTTCATCTTTAACAAAGGATACTATTCAGAAAGTTTATTCTTGAAAACTTTTAAATTAAATGTTAGTTATGTATCTTACAAAGTTCAAAATAAAAACCTCTAGTTGGAACAAAATGTATATTTTGCTATATCACTTTTAACAAGTGAAATTTCGTTCTTAAGACATAAAAGTTTCTTTCCTTGTAAAAGTAAGAATTTTTCTATCGCACTGTTATTTTTCTATCTTAATTTTTGAAATTTTTTTGAAAATCTTTATTCTTACAAACTAGAAATAATTTTTGTTACAAATATTTCCATTATATTTTATGTTGAGGATATGAAGAAAATTATTGTTTCTCATGTTAAATATTAGAGGTGAAACATAAATTGTAAATATCTACTGATATGTAATTATCTTTGTAAACTATGGGAAGAGTTATACACTTACTTATTACAGAAATTAAATTTTTCTTATATTCTACAAATTGAAAAATAAGATTTTAATTTTTAAATGGTAATTTTTAAATATTTAATCTTTTGAATGTGAGAAAGTAAAAGTTGAATATAAAAATGTAAGTGTTGAATTTTTATTATCATTAATTCTAAAATACGAAAAATGTTAACTTTGAATAACGATAAAGAATTTGCAAAAACAATTTTCTATATATTTTATTAGTTATGGAATATTTTTGAAATTTTTGATTAGTATTAAGAAATTTATTTCTGAAATTTTTTTATTAAAATTTTATAACGTTAGATAGATATCAAGCGTAATTCATTCTGCTTTATAAAAGTCAGAACTTTTAATATAATTAGAATATTACTTACTCTTATTTATTCCAAAGTTCGAAGAATATTTGAGAAAGTATGATCAGCTTTTCTCTTCTGTAAGATAGAAAAAATGTAAAATAGAATAATCTTTAGCTATAAAGTTTAACATTTTGCATTTTATTTAGTTTTTTATCTTCAACTCAATCATGTTATTACTTCAAAATAGATATAACAACTCATGTGAGAAATACTTTTAATTTATCAAATTAAATTTTCAGCTTTAAAAATTAGTAAAACTTTTTACTGAATGAAAAATTTTATTTTCCTTAATTTTCGTTAACATATTAATTTTACTTAAACTTTTATTATCAATTATTTTTTAAACGACATTTTGGAAAAACAAAGTTTAATTTTGTGAGGTTATAACGGCTAGTTCGATAATTTTATTTCACTTTTTTGATTATCTAATGAATCTAAAATTTATGTAAGTTAATTTTCTATAAAGATTAACAAAATGTTTCTTATAAAAAAGAACAAAGTTTTAGTTTCAAAGATAAACAATTAAACTTGCCTTATTTTATACTTAAACAAATTGTACTATAGCTAGTTTCATTTTTTAAATGTTTTTGTTTTAGCAAAGAAGAAAACTTCAGTTTGCAATTTAAATATTAAACTTTACTTATTTACAATATTTAAACAAAATATACTAGAGCTTATTCTATTTTCACTTAAATGAAATTTTAACAAAGCTATTTGTTTTCTATTTAAAGTTGATGAAAGTATTTTAATTACTTTTAAATTTTCATGTAAGTTAATAATTTCAATATATGCCAGTTAAAGTTTTTAGTGAAATAAAGTTACTTAAAATTATTTTGACTTAATACTTTCCTTTAAAATAAGTAATTCCAAGATTAATATTTTTTCTTAGTAATTTCTAATCTCCTGAAAAAGAAAACTAACTCATATTATGTTATAATATGTTGCGTATATATATTTTCCTCTGACTATATAAAAATATTATCGTTTCGTTGGTAAAGAAAAAATAAGGTTCTATACAGTTATTACAAATTTATTTTATGTGTACGAAAGAAGAAATAGATATATAAATCAAAGATTACAATTTTATTTTGTACAACTGGTCCATGAATATTCGAATCTGAAAGTTTATTTAATATTGAATCTGAACACTCTTTTCTCAGAGCGCATGCGCTCATTTGCTTAGGTACATGATAAGTACAACATTTCACTATGACATTATAGTTTAATCAAGTAAGCGAATAACAACCTACATCATTCAGATTCTTACATTCTTTTGTTGAAAGAACTTTCGAATCGATTGCAGTTTTGCAGTTCCCTTACCAAAGAATACTGCATCAACTTCACAGAGTTGAGCAATTAGTCTACAAGCATGACTCACAGTATACTGTGAGTCATGAAAATCCATGAAAATTGTGTGTTATCCATTCGTACCGTTTTGATACCTTTTCCTAATTCTATCATTCCACATGGAAGTTTTACCATATAATGAAAAATAAACTAGCATGATCTGCAATAATGCAAAAGTCTCGTGCAATAAACTCATGAGAAGGAAGTTTTAAAACCTTGCATATCAATAATATATTATCTTGAACAAACTAAAATTTTTACTGGAGAAAGTTGTTGTTCAATATTATTTGGAATTAATTACACAATAAATTCTGTATCTTGGAACATAAATCTACATTTCTTAGAAACATATTCACTGAAATAGTTAATTGTCCTTGTTGCTTATAGATGTCATAATAATCAGTAAATGTTTTATAATCGTTTATATGATTTATTAAATATTTTGATATAAGAGAACCTGTATTCCACGGATATATACACTGGTGAGTAATGCTTAATGTACAGCCACTACATACAATTCGATTTTTGTAAATATGTTTTAACTGTTTCTAATAAACATGAGTCTAAAATAAACAAAGCACTGCAAAAAACACATTCTGTCATCTTTCTTCTACAAAGTAACAGTTCAAAATGAGAAAACGTGGTTCTCAGCACGACCATATATCTTTTGAAATTATTTTATATTTTACTTCTTCTACTTTATGTTGAAGTAAGTTTCGACTTCCACATTCAAAAGTCACAACTTTAAATTAACCACTATTTTGATGTTTTGCTAATTAAGCATTAAATACCTGCATAAAGTTAGTAGATTTAAACACTGCGTTCCAAGTACGATCATCCAAAATACAGAACCATTAACTTCATTCAGGTTACAGCTAAGACAAACATGTGCTAACTGGTTAGGAATATTGTGCAAGCACGTTGCACAGATAAAAGGTAAAGTAAAAGAATTAAAATTGTCTATGGCTTACCAAATACAAATTCCTTCAATAAAATTAATCCCGCACTGACAAGACGGAATACTAGGCTTTTCAACACTTTTAGAAGAAACAGTTTCAAGAACATTCCGGTATAATTCACTGGAATTTTCCAAAGGTAATGAAGATTCACTCCGGAAATTACCATAAAAAAACAAGTTTGATTCACAAAAAAATTCAACTATGGGAATCACTTTCAACAATATTTGAAAACCAAGTTTGATTCACTCTGATTATCACTTTCAAAACCACTGGTCACTGTCACTGATGATTTAATAGGACAATCAAAACTAGTTATTAACGTAGGACTAGGAGACCTCATTTCAATGTGTGCCAATGCTAAGTCACCACGTTCTACTTCCTCCCCAGCATAAATAGAACTGGCCGAAGAACAATTCTGTTTACACCACAATAAGCTATTAGTAGTCATCATGAACTAATACAGGTTCAACTGTTGGTGTTATAAGTCTATTGCTGCAGCCGCTGATAATAACCAATCAGCATCTTACTTTCAACGTCCAATGAGAAGACACTTTCACTTTTACGAGGAAGAAAAATAAACAGAAATCGTATTTTATCATGTCTTTTTTCACAGAAAAGTTCTGATTATATACATTTTAGAATGACTACTAGGTTACATAAAATATAACTGATTGCAGGGAAAGGTAGTATAAGATAATTTAACTTAAATGTTAAATATTGCGCAACATTTTTACGTTCATATAAACTCATAGTTAGTTACATGTTTCGTGTAAACACAAATACTTTTATAAGTCCTTAAATTAAATTCACAGTTTATTTTTTTCGCTTGTTCAAAGTTCACTCGCTGTCTGGTTCTGCAATAACGTCTTTCTCAATTATTTTTGTCTTAACTTAATCCACTCTAAGTAAAAGTAAATTGCGAAAAAAAATATTAACACTGTCAAAATGTACATGTTTCGAAAGATTGACATTGAAATATGAAAAATTCACACGATCCGTTACCAGTCTATAATGTCCGTCTTCTCGAATACCTTTCATCTACAGATCGTGTAACACAACGATATCTGACGATTGCGTACATTAAAAGAAACATTCTTCACAAATAAGGGATAATTGTGAACATTGCCGAAAGACGGGCACATATGCTTATGTGCCCTTTTTCCGGCAATCGCTTAAAACGACCTGCCATTTTCTTTAATACATGTACTGCTAATTTTAAGTTAATATCTTTATTCGTTAGCTTGGTAGAAAGAAATATGTAGAAAAGTCCTCTGGTGAAAACTGTCCTCTTGGTTTCTGACCGTGCTGGTGCACAAATCCTCAACTAGACAATGATCAAGTTTTGTTTATGGTTCAGCAATGTGTTTTATGTAGAACTTTGCTTTCTGTCAGAGACCAATCATTTACACAGTGCGACAGAAAGATTGGTCTACTCAGATCACAGATAAAAATAAGTTAATTAGCCCGTCACCAGAAAAAGTATATTCTTTTCGATTCAAAGTAAATGGTAGCAATTAGTGGCATAGCCAAAACGGTGTTTAAAGTGCTTTTGGGCATCCACTTTGAATTCAAGATGGCGACGTTTTCCAAATGTTGCAATATTTTTCTAAACCACTCTTAATAGTACACCTTTATGCAAAATTTCGTATTCCTAGCGCAATCTGCATTGAAAATGATTTCTGGCGGTAACTTTTCAAAATGTAATATTTTTCTAAACTACTCTCGATAATACACCTTTATGTGAAATTTCGTATCTCTAGCTCAAACGGGGTTTAAATTCTTTGGCGGCCATTTTTAATCCAAGATGGTGACTTTTTCAAAATGTAATATTTTCAACTACTCTTGATAATACACTTTTATGTCAAATTTCGTATCTAGCTGAAACGGTGATAAATATTAATTTTGAAGCCCGCCATTTTGGATCCAACATGACATCTTTGGAGACATTTTGTAATATTTTTCGTAACTAAATGATGATCATGTTCCGTCAAACAAAATTTTGTTTTTCTATCTCCAACAGTTTAGATTCTGTATTTTATGAAAAATTCATTTTGAAGGTTATTTTGGATCCAAGATGGCTACTTTTTCAACATTTGTAACATTTTATAATCTACGGGTGATGATCTACCGTCATACCAAATTTCTTCTTTCTAGCTTCAGCCGTTTATGTTGTGGCACCATGAAATCTTTGATTGCCGGAAAAAGGGCACATAACACGCATCCATAATTTTCACTATATTTTCACGCAAACTTTGAATTCTATGAGGTTAGTTAACAGTTTTAAAATCTGATTCTATGCGCTTTTTACTGGTGTCAACATAAATATTCTTTCACAAACTTCTAGGTAATATTCAACATAAATCTTTACCAGCTGTTAAACAAAAATGCGTTTTTACGCTATGTGCCCTTCTTCCGGCAATGTCCTCAATTGTTCTTATATGTGCAATTTTCGATGGTTTCTAAAATACACTGATCATCAATCCTATAACTGACATATCTTCATGAATTTTCAATTGCATTAGAACACATTATGTTAGATGAAAATTCACTGCTCTGCACAATACTTTCAATTTCCTCAGCAACAGAAGCAGAATATCCTTCGTCACTGCTTAAATTAAATTCTTACTCCAAGCTTGAGGTAGATGCACTGCGGGAAATACTGGGCGATCAGCCTCTATTCTCCGACATCGAGTTTTCAGTTTCCAGCAAGCCGCGGAGTTCGTAAAAATGCATGAGAATTTTACTAACGTCTATTATTATAGCTAAAGCACAACTGTACACAAAAATGTTAAAAGTAAATCAACTTTACATTTTATGACCTATTTTGTAAGTAATAAGATTCAACTGATTCTGTAAAAGCCTGCAATATGACAAACATCAAATAATGCGTAGAAAGAACTTCTAGTACGTTCGCAAGCATAATAATGGCACAAACAAAAATAAACGAACACCTGTACAATCAAATTATTAGAAAACCGGAGTATGTGCTCTGATGTTCCGAGCATCAAAAGAAGCAAAACAATAAATAGATTGTTAAAATGTCATTGAACTAGCGCCCGCTCTCAATTAAGCAGCAGACATAAAGAGAAACAATTATAACACGTAGTAGAGCAATACAAAGAATTAAGTAACACGTGCATACTCTAATTCCAGAAAAAGCCGAAGCATCTTCCAGCACTTCAAAGACAGCAAAGGTGGCAAATAATATCTTATATCTTGCTCCGCGTCGACTCATTGTTCATTGAAGCAAAAGAACATGAAACACCTGCACAATCATTTTTTTAAATAATCAACTCTACGCATGGGCAGATCGTAACCCCCAAAACATCAAAAGTTGTAGGAGTAAAAATTAGTTGTGCAATAGATCTTCTACTCATAAGACACGGGAACATATATATGCTGCGCGTTGACGGCGAATGTGTCACTATAGTACCATCAGAATAAATTGATGAATCCTTCCTTAGAAAAATAAAATAATAACCTTTATAAAATCTGTAATAAATTAAAATTACTGCATCGCGTTGTACGGCTTTGAAAAGGACGCGGACAGCCTATGCATTGCCGGGTTTCGCAAACGTGCGCTGGCGACGCGGGGAGGGGCATGGCGGGAAAACACGGTAAATATTAAAAAATCGTCCGTTAATTTCATATCAATCAAATTATTATACCTTCATTAAAATATCGATCAAACTTACGTTTGGTCATCTATAAACGACCCTAGGTTAGCGGAGAGAGGATAAAACTCAATCACCATACGAATACCTTATACTAAATACAGCTTCCTAGGTCTAATATTTAAGGCTACAAGAAGTTTTAAAATTGTATAAAAGTTACACAGTAACTACTCAGTCTAGTAATTTTGGACACCGGCCCGTCACGATTTTAACTTTAGCCATTAAAATCCACATCCATGCCCCAGACGAGATTCGAACCAGGGGTCTTCGAGTCGTTGGTTTACCGCATCTCGTTTTGAAATAGAGAAAATGAAATTCAAATATATACCAATCAATACCGATAGGACACTGTTACCAGTAACAATTAGTATGCGCTTGTGTCTCATTTCCTTCCTTATTTCAAAATGAAATTTGTGGTTTAAGATTATTGCCCCAGACTAGGGGACTAGGATTACATAAACGTTTCTCCTACAACAATAGATTTGATGGCAAAACTGAAATCAGAAACATGTTTCTCGTTAAATTCTAGCCTAGAATGATATGTTACACGGCCCCTTTCCCATTTAAAAAAAATAATCTATATTCAATATGGCAGACTTCAGGCGGCCGTGACAAACAAGCTCTTCAACAGAAAGTAACTTCCACCCAGTATCCATTACTGTGTATTTGCTTTCCATTTCTTTTAGCAATTTAAAAAGAAAAATAAGGGTATTTGCACACTTTTCTATCACTTTCCAGGAACAAGAATCTGACTTTTATATCATCGATATATCCCAAAGAAATTGCATTCGAGTTACCAAAATTTGCATGCGCATATACTTTGACATTCTAAACCTGATGGAAGAAAAAATTCATAAGTTTATTTTTCTTCCCCATCAGTATGTTTGCTTGTCAATCCAAGATGCCTTACATACACTTACAAGAATCAATGGATAAATAAATAAATCTCACTCCTATTAGTATGAGATTTTATTGCTCTCTGTTTTGCATAATAAGGGGAAAAAATTATATTTTCCCAAAGCTCAACCTTGTCGTTAAGCATAGAAGGATTTGACTCATGGACATAGGTAATATAGAGCACTGCGAATTATTTCCACGCTAAATTTTACTTCTTTCTTCCTTCAAGGGTGGCGTAGAAGAGGGAAAGTGAAATTAGGCTAGATAAATATTTCCTGTGCGGTGGGAAACAAGTTTTAATAAAATATTACACATGATTTCTTAAATGACGTAAGGTATCATAATTCATATCTTAAAAGAGGTTTATTAACCTATATTTTCCCCAGAGGGTGGGAAGTCTGTAGTTATCAGATAGTATCCATTTAGAAAACCAGTTAGTGACGCCTAGAACCCATGTCTTCCGTATATATCCACGCTTTACTTTCTTCTGTGAATACACTGTTGAGTACAATGTATTAGCTACATACAATAAGAGTTTCACCCACAATTAATAAAGTGCAAAGAGAAAAACGCTAAAATGAAGGATGGCTAATTATGTGAAAGTATTCCGCTCCAAAGTATGTAAAAAATAAATAATATTGTTCAGAAATTTGTTATACAGAGTGGGACATAAATATCGATCTATTTGGAAACGGTTATAAGAAAAAAAAAACATAATAACGGAGGAACTTGAAATATATTGTTTACTTATGAATACCATTTACTGGAAAACACTCACATTTGACCTTGGTTGTGGATAACACTCCCACCACCCGTCCCTTCCGCCGTGCTTCTATGGACGTTCTTCAGGAATTGTTTCCCGATCGTGTCATTTCTAAGGGACGGGAAACCACTGGTGTACTTCTCTCGATCTGTTAGTCTGCGATTAATTTCTTTGGGATGAGAAAACTTCGTCCCGATTCTACCGATGTTTTGTTCACAATTTGAACCGTTGGAACTCATGATTGTCATGTTGTAAGTTCGGAACAGTGTCAGGTAGGTTCGATGAACAATAGTAACCTAAAAATTGTGTTCTGTAAATATTTCCTCAAATATTACTGTTTGTTATTGGATGACAACTCTTTACTGAAGAATAGCAATGTGTTTAATCTTCTTCCATGCTTCGTGTTTTTTACAACCGTTTACAAACTGGTCGATATTTATGCCCTACACTCTATATGTAAAAATTTAGCTTAAAGCCTGTAATGTACAAAATTACTCTCCTCTGATGTCTAGGCGCCTAAAAATAGTAAATTTGGCTAAACTTGGAAATAATTGCAACAAAAATTAAACCAATGGCATTCGTTTTTGAAAAGTATCACAAATAACATACGTATTATAAGTATACCAAAATATGGTTGGTGGAAAAGCGCCATTTTTCAAAATGGCGTCCGATAACGATACTTTTACTGTTAATTATTGAAATTCTGACTTCCCTTTTAAAGTTGCGAAATTGTACCCTTTATCATTATTGTTGCTCTTGAAATTACCTTTCAGATGATACCACATATAGCCAGAAGTAATTAAAGGAAGGGGTACTAATGAAGAGTAATGGGAATATTAGGGATGTGTTTAAATGATTAAAGTTAAATTCAATCAAATTTATTTAGAAATTCAGTATTATGTGAACATTAAAACAATATGTTTAACTTATTTATTTTGAATTGTTAATAAACAGGCAGTGAAGTAGTTCATATATGCTGATCTTTACAATCCATTGAGTTATCCATTGCATTGTCAACGGGTTCACTGTTGAGGCAGAAACCACGGCATTCTGAACATGCTTGGAACCCTTCGATCGCCTTTTTCGACATCCACATGTATTTCCACAACTAGTTTTACATTTGCTACGTATATGCTTCATGAGAGAAGTTGGTGCTGGAAGTATATCTATTTGATGAGAAACAAAGGCACGGACATTAGTCATGCGCTAACACTCAGTCTGTAGGATTCAGTTTGTTTTCACTTGATAATATACTCTAAATTGTATATTGTCAGAAAACAACCAATACAAATCCTGCCGAATCGTATGGATATATTATTGGAATAATAAATAAGGAGTCCAGAAGCCAACGGATATAAGCGACATTAAAAATAAAAAGATTATAGGAAATCTGTTATATATTAGCCGAAATATATGTGACATAAAACTGTCATATTTTTTACAAAGAAGCCTTGGACCATCTACAGAAGGTGACAATTTTGTGTCGCATATATTTTGGGTTATATATATAAAAGATTACCTCAAACTTTTTTTATTCGTTAATGTCACTTGTACCCCTTGGCTTCTGGAGACGACAAATATTTCAGTGTAAAATGGCTTTTCTAGCTGCATATGGAGTTTTGTATAACACAAAATTTAAATAAATTTAAAACATCCTTTTAAAAAAATAGGTATTTCATGCAGCTTGAATAATACTAATTCCGATTTTAAAATTTTGGTTTCTCTGAATACCTAGTAGAATGAAAATGGAATTGTGAATCGTCAATGCGACACTATTTTCTGTGGTAACGATAGATACGTCGCAAACCAGAAACTCACGAAAGCAAGTAAAATGTCTTTTTCCTTAAAATCTTTAACTCCAAAACTCTACGGGATTGACTGCTATAATCAAAATTGTTATTATATTAGCACTCTTCAAATAGTAATATATTCCAGCTGAAGCTTTTTTAGTCACTACGGTACTTGCTAGCTTTGTTGATACCATTACTTCCTTTTTCGCCAATAATCATTATCTCATCAACACCAGATAACAAACACCACCGGGTAGATTAAACTGGTATCCATTTCAGCCAACTACCTGAGACAAATTGAACAATATTAGTACCTATTCCATTAATTATTTGTGGATATATTTGGTATCATCTGAAAGGTAATTTCAAGAGGAACAATAATGGTAAAGGGTACAATTTTGCAACTTTAAAAGGTAGGTCAGAATTTCATTAATTAGCAGTGAAAGTGTCGGTATGGGACGCCATTTTGAAAAACTGGCACTTTTCCACCAACCATATTTTGGTATACTTTTACATGTTATTTATTAATAATATGTCAAACCTTGTATTCAGGCGCCTATTCATAGCATTTTTTTCTAAGTAACAAAAACTTGCAACTTAGAAATGTAAATGGAATTTAACGGAGAACTTTGACCAAGTGTCTCGTAGTTTAATCACTATTATTTTTTCATGATCATAGCAATATATACTGACAAAATTCTATTTTATCAAACTTAATTCTCTCTTTTACATCACCGGAAACAGTTATTTACATAGCTACAGCACTACCTGTTAAAAGAACGACTTTATCTTAAACTAAAATTAAACATATTTTCAAACATAGGCCTACTACCAGAGCTGGAATGGAGAGTACATGCGGGTACACGGCGTTCATAAATTTCCAACCCTTTGCTATCTACAGGGAAAATACATGGAAATAATGAAATGGACAGTTTCATGTACATTTCAGTTCGATGTTTGGGAACTAAGGTTGAACAGCACGTGCATTCAAGTTTGCAGTTCAGTTGCGACAAATTCGCACCCTAGTCAAAGAGACAACATTTGTAACCCCGTTACAAAACAAAGAACCCTCTGTAAAATCTCCTCACTTTCTCCTCTATTATTGTTGATATCATAAACTTGCTGAAAGCAAGCCACAATTTTGAGGTTCAGTCGAGGTTCTTTTGACATGCTTTGCCCTCAGACCTGCCTCTTTACGGGAGCGGTTAATTTTATAATATAATTGTGGGTGCTGTCCTGCAATATCCCCTTCTGAGCCAGAAAGAAAAGAAGATGGAAGAAAAAGAGAGGAGAGAGGGAGGAAATATAAAAGCCAATTGCAAGTTGATATTGTGGTTGTTTTGGGGACATTAAAGAAACATCCCGGCAGAGTTTTCAAAATCCCCTTTAGCTGGATAAGACGCTCGCAAGTGCGGCGTATGGGGAAAAAATTATGACTTAGGAAATATGGTACTGTTTGAGGTTGTTGAGGTTGAAGAACGTGAACTTTTCTCACATTAATAATAATGATTGGAACTACAGGCAATTTTATGAGCAAACCAAACTGAATTTTGTCCCAGAAAAACACAACCCAGGTCGCTGTATCATACAACAGCAACTCATCCCTGCTAAAGGCATTGAAGACGGGGTAAATAACAAACGGAAATGGAGATGTGTTTTCCTTCCTGTTTGTTTCATATTTCACCATTCAAAAGTTACGCCAAAACATTTATTTGTTTGAAATGTTTGTTTACAAGATTGAAGTATCTACCAAGGATGACACCAAATACAAGAATCATAAACCCTCTTTATTGCTCGTTTACGACAACAATTGCCAATATTTTGCTGTCTCTGTCCCAGACTAAGCGGTGTCACGATAGGGAAGCGGGTGAATAAACATTGTCATTGACCATAAATGGGAACTGTTTATTATAGCATAATCTACAGTGACTAAATCACAGAGCCAACCTAATGTTAGTTTCGCTTTTCACTAGCTATGAGTGAGATATCTTCTTTGTGCGTAATGAGTTTTGCGTTTAAGTGACAGAGATTTTATATATTGTGCTACATAATTAGGAATAATATCTACATTTATGGAAAAGTGTTTGACATCAAAAAGAAAAGAAAAACAAGATGATCTTGCAATGTCAAAAGTGGCGAGAGTGGACGTTCAGCACCCCCAAGTAAGTACCCTTTTTTGTATTGAAAATGTCTAATAAATATTTTCAAGTTGGGATTGAAGATTTTCCGGTAGAATAATAGTGTTTGCTTCCAGCTATATTTGAGGGATTATCAAACATATTTTTTTTAATAAATAAAAATATAACTGCTTCTTCCGTTATCATAGAAGAATCATGAGATGTAAATATTTGACTATGCATAACACAGACTTTCAAAATTAATTGATAAGATTTATACAAATCGAGTGAATAAATACAAGGTGTTGCAATAAGACCGAAAAACTTGAAGGGATAACAGTAGAGTCTATATGTACTCTCTCTCTCTCTCTCTCTCTCTCTCTCTCTCTCTCCGCGGTGGGAGGAAAGGGAAATTTCGGCACGTTTCTGGGTTATAGGCTGTTGAAAGCGTTTGGAAATTAGTTTGAGAGCTTCAGATCTAAAATACCAGCAAGAATAGAGCATACAAGGCATGGTAACGTCAAAGAGTTCAGGACTGCGCTTTGCAAAGTATTCCAAATTTGTGCAATGGGTGCACAAGGAATTTCCCAAAGGAAGTAGAACATCTTAGAAATTCTTTGAAGTAGAGCCTAAAGATGGGTCGAAGTAAGCACGAATGGGACTTTTTCCAGTTGCACCAAGTCGATATCGCATACAAATTTCCTTTGTGGAACATTTGGTTTAAATAAACGTGGTAACATAATAAACAGGAGAAAATTTTTTATCCATTTCCCTGAACGTTTCGTGTATTTATCAATAAAAGAGACACTCATTGCCCGGTTGCATGATGGTGATTGCGTTTATCATTTTCACTCATATGGAAGGCCGTTATTCCCGGTTATTTCGGCCACCTTGACTCCAGAGAATGTTTGCTAATCCCTTTGTTCGTTTGTGAAATCCCTTGCTCTTCCATTGCACAATTTGGAATATGAATTTTTGAACAAAACAAGTTAAAAAAATTTTGAGGGTACCATGCCACCGTAGTCTACTGTTAATGTTATTGGAAATATCAACCTCTAGAGAGAGACGTAATAATAATTGCTCGGGCCCGCCTGAAAAATTAAATTTAAGATCCTGAAAAGGAACATATTCCTGACTTTTCCCATCTCCATTTAGGACGTTTAAGAAAATTTATACCGGTCTACCGGTCAAGTCGTAGTTCGTAATGTCAAAAGAGTACGCCCACGTGGTCTGTACAGGATAAAGAATTTCTGGCAACTTAGAAGAAAAATCTACAATTCCATTATTCCGGAAATGCTTTACTCCCTTCTATAACAAAATACGTGCCGTGTACTCAGTTGTTTGAAACCTGCCAGGTAAACAAAGAATGAAAGGGACGATAGAAACGGATTTATTCCATTTACGCATGAATTGTAAACTTTTGCACCCTGCATTTAAAATTCAGCTCAGCATTAGTAATCATGAACAATTGATTAGATCCACTTCTATTGTCTGTTTCGTTTTCTGTTTCCGTTTCTTACCCGAAAACGGTTTAATATGAGAGGAGCGGGCACGGTTTAAATAGCTAAAGCAAGCTAGGGTAAACATGTATAAGTTTTGGCTTGTTTAAGTATGGTACAGGGTGTTCGAAAAGTTCTGTCCCGTCAACTTCGAACTGTGATAGAAGGGAAGCAAAGCATGGTATATGAATATGGGCTGCACACAAATAATATGTCATCCTTGGAGAATTTTTTCTGAGGAATCCCAATATGTCACATACCGGTATCTAATGTTGCAAGTTAGAAAATGAAGAATCCTACAGGGTGGAAATAAAAAAAATGACAAAGATCTAATTGCTTTGGGCTTAACAACAAACACATTGGAGACAAAAACAAAGAGAAATAGTCAATTAGCTATACTCCGGCATAGGATCAAGAAGCATTCTGATTCGAAATGGCATTCAATTAATTTGTCAATTTTGATATCAAAAGCAGAAAGACATATTGGAAAGTTATCGAATTAGCGAGCTTAGTGCAGAAACGCATTGAAAATATTTTCCGAACAACGTATTATTTAGCTAAAAAAAACGACCATTTACTAATCACCTATTATTGATTCAACTAGGAAAGTTCATGGTGTACATATATAGGATAAATTTTCCACTGGATAGGGACTGCTAATAAAATATTGTTATATTGCTGAGGAGATGAGCAAGCGCATTGTGACTCATTTCGTTGAATCATCTGCTAAGTTCTCTGTGCTGATAGATGAATCTTCAACTATCAATAAGAAGTCCAGCCTTGTGTAAATTCTGGCCTCGACTAACAACGAAGATCCATTGTTTATGTCCTTCAATTAGAGTAACAGACAGTTTATTAAAGTCTTAACTTTATTAAAGTGTATCAAAATGGGTGGGTTATGAGATCATTGCTTGCAAAATCACTGTGTGTATGTTTCTTTTTAAGTGATGGTGTCAGTGTTATGGTGGGTAAGTCACATGATGTAGTCGAAACGACTAGCAGATTTAAATCTGTCTTTACTAGTTTGGTTTTACCTGAACCATAGGGTAGAACTTACAGCAAATGATTCCATGAATGACGTTATGGAAGCGAATCATTCTAAAACTTGTCTCGAAACTCTACGCACATTATAGCCAATCTCCGAAATAATTTACTGGCAATCTCCAATATACGTTAAGAACTTGAAGTCCAGTTGTTGCGTATTGGGTGAATTATGTATATACGCTGGATTTTAAGTAGCTTAAGAATAGTCCGTGTAGTATGGCTAAACTATTTTTTCTAGATTTTTCTAAAGCATTTCTCTAGATTTTGTAATCTTACTGCAGAAATTATCTCATTTTTTATTTTTTTTACCCAGGGAGCTGTTAGATGGGTGAAAAACTATTTGTGCGAAAGGAAACAATTCGTAAGTATAGCCGGTAAAAATTCCTGACTGCGCTGCCTAACTCATGGAGTACCCCAAGGAAGTGTGCTGGGACCTCTTTTATTTTGTATGTACGTAACTGACCTCCTATCTGTCCTGTCACATTGTAAATATCATCTATACACTGACGATTTCCAAATATACATATCATGTCGCCCACAAAACCTAGAAAGCAGCATGTGGTCATCTAGAAGCAGATTAGTAATTAACCCAGTAAAAACAAAATGTATACGTGTATCGTCCAACCAACTAGCTAAGTATGTTAAAGATCACATTTCAACAGTATGTCTAAACCAGACTGTTATACCCTGTTCTACGACAGTCAAAAACCTCGGTGTAATCCTAGACGAGCACCTAGAATGGAAACCACACTAGCGATGGTATCGAGAGGAGACCCAGATAAAAAAACGAATTTTATAATCAAGGGATATAGCCCATATATTAATAAAAAATTACAATTAATATTTAACAAATCAATCAAACTAGGTTACTTCCCAAGGGAATGGAAAGGTTCCATTGTAGTTCCTGTGTACAAGGGTGGAAAAAGCAATACTGTAGAAACCTACATACCTGTCTCTGTATTGAATGTTTTTTTAAGAGTTTTTGAAATTATTATTGCAGAACAGTTACAGTTTAATCTAAGGTAAATAATTGACGAAAACCAACATGATTTTTAACTGGCAAATCCACTCTCACGAATCTTGGTCAAGCTACTAATTTTATACGAGAAAATATATTAAGGAGAAAACAATGCGATGTGGTATATTTTGATCTGGCAAAAGTCTTTGACATTGTTAACCCTTCAATCCTACTACATAAATTGAAACTGGTTGGATTATCACCAAACTATATTAAATGGTTTTCCAACTATCTATTAAATAGGCATTTCCAGATTAAGGTAAATAATTCATTGTCTGCAAAGCAAGTGATAGGGAATGGCATACCTCAGGGACCGCCTCTGGGTCCGCTTTAATTTAATATATTTATGAATGATGCAAGTTCACAGGTTAAATATGCAATGCCTTTACTATGGTATATGTCGACAATTTAAAATTACTTAGGACTGTTACCAATAAAAATGATATAGATAAAATACAGAAAGATATAAAATGTGTAGAGAAATGATGTAAAGAAAATAAAATGCTTATAAATAGCAAGAAAACTTATTTCATTACGTTTACTCGTAAAACTAACTACATAGTCAGTCAATACTATATGATGGGCAATACCTTAAATAGAATTATGAGTGTAAAGGATTTAGATGTATATTTTGATTATAGCATGACATTCAGTACTCATCTACATACTGTAACTACTGAAGGTAAAAAGTTGATTGGATATCTATTTAACCAATGGTCAGAAATCTCTCTTACGTCTACTTATGTAATGCTTTATAAACTCCTAGTAAGAAGCAAAATTGAATATGCGATAGTCATCTGGAATACAAATACTATTACCGTCAAAGAAAACTTGAAGGCGTCCAAGAGCTCTTTTTCAGAATTTTATACTATAGATTTAAGTTGGAGTACTACAAGTATAGTTACGAACATTAGTGCAACACTTTGAAATTGAGCCCTTGTACCTAAGAAGAGACGAAAAAGATACGCAATTTATAGATGACTTGTTAAAAAACAATTCGAAGTAGTTATCTGATGGAAAAATGTCTCATACAAGTTCCTTCACGTAGCTTAAGAACTCATATTTTTGACAAATCATATACTGTATTATGTTAAACAAAATGATGACAACGTATAATATTTCACCTAATACTTAGTAACTAATTTTGTATTTTTTTTAAATTGCTTAAAGTGATTGACTTGTCTCTAACTTGTTTTATACATTTATAATGTGATTAATTGTGAACTAAACTTATATTTCTTCAGAATATACCATGTAGATTTCAGGGCTCTAGCACCAGCACTTGTAATTTGTTTTCCATATCCAGAATGGTGGTGACAATTTTGTATATATTTATTATGAAGTCTTGGGAGAATGTGTTTTATAATCTAAATGATAATTATTCTATCCTGATGTTCTGTAACCCGACGTAATTTACAACATTATATTTTGGTTTTATAATGCACTTGTATATCCGTTCATACCACATTAACAAAGATTATTATTATTATTATTTGCATACAGTTTATGGTTAAAATAATATAATTAAATCATAGTTAAAATTACTCTTACCACTATGTATATTGTTTGTATTAATATGTATAAGGATTATTGATATTTAATGCAAACTTTAAGAATTTTGTTTTAATGTGATATATACTCGAAGGGAGTCGTTTTGCAGCGATATGCTTACTTTAAAATTCCTATTAAATTCAATTACTGTTGACGCCTATTGGTCCGGCTAAAGCACGTAAGTTCATATTTAAGTAACAACAATGGCATATTCAAAGGGGTGTTACTCAAAAACGAGCATTAGAAAATCCATATGCAAAACTAATAATTTGGAGGTTGTTGGATGACAGTAGGAAGCGAAAAATTCTCCACTCTAGCAACATAGGTAAACAACAATGCCATCGAAGGCAAATTAAGATAGGATTGGAGAATAACCATATACAGTAAGATAGAGAACAAACAATGCAGCTTAGCGTATGTTCGACTAAAGATATTGTGTGAAGCCGGTTTTGGTACCGTAGGATTGCAACAAAGTGGATTTTCCATGACAAATATTGAAATAGAGCTACCCTAAAGATTGTCTGAGAGCTGGCAGTTTATTTCATGGTTCACTTCCCTTATTTACTTAATCTTGCCTGCTGATATTTTCATCTAATCACTGAAGTTAAAAAGAGACCTTTTTAAACGCCGATTTAGTAGCAAGGATGAACTTAACAGTGCTGGACGGATGTCCTGAACATGCTCTCATAGAAGCAGTTCGAACTAGAGGAGAAGGTGGTATTATGAACCCTATATATAATTTGAGATTTACTTACAATGATCGTAGCTCTCAATTGGTTGGGTTCCAAGGATTGTATTTCTATAATCTTAGTTTCAGATTATCCAGAAATATTGGAGGCAATTAGTGTATGTTTTTCAATATGGTGAAGGTGGTAAAATGAGCCTACAATCGTACTTGGAATATGAACCCCATTGATCTGGGTGAATTATGAGTTTAATATTTAGTTTGTGAAACGTGTATACACAGTGAGTGTGCCGGATGAGAAAAGGATTACTATGTTTGCAAATGAACTGAACTTATTAATGATTTAACTGAAACAATATAATTAAAACATAGTTAGAATGACTCTTAGCACCATGTATATTATTCGTAGGCCTATTAATAAAAAACATTTGTAAATATTATGCTACTATAACAGTATTTTTATTGATTTTCTCCATAGGGATCATATTACCAAAACAGTCTTGTTTTATAGAAAACACACTCGTTTTATATTCTGTAAATCAATAACACACAAGGAAATTATATATATAATATTATATATATATATATATATGTATGTATGTATGTATGTATATATATATATATAGGGGTTGGACAAAAAATCTAAAACGTTTGAAAAAGTGTGAAAATCATACCTAGTATGGTGTGGGGCCTCCCTTTGCGTCCAAAACAGCTTGGATCCGACGTGGAATGGACGTATACAGCTCCTGAATCGTGGTATGTGGAATGTTGTACCATTCTTCCTCCAAAACATGCTCCAGTTCCTTAAGGGATGATGGTAGAGGGTAATGAGACCGAACACGCATTTCTAACACAGACCACAATGGCTCAATGATGTTCAGATCTGGTGATTGTGGGATCCAGGGGAGGTGTGATAGGGTGCCAAATCATCTTGGTAGATGCCATCACCATCCGGGAACAATGTGTGGGTCATGGGTAGAACCTGGTCCCCCAAAATGGCCTCATACGCCTTAGCATTCATCATTCCATGCAGGGCTATGATGGGACCTGCAAAAAACCACGATATCACTGCCCATACTGTAACAGAACCACCCCCATGCTTTGCAGTTGGGCGCAGACAGTCTGGATCATAGGCCTGCGACGGTGTTCTCCATACGTAAACACGACAGGTTGTATAAACGTATTTCCCGTAAAATTCTAGCCCAGAATGATATATTACACGATCCCCTTCCATTTTAGAAAATAAATTGAGATTTATTTTGGTGGTCATGAAGAACATAGCTTCCAACAGGAGCGCCTTCCACCCAGTACCCATTACAGTGTATTTGCTTTCCGTTTCTTTCGCCAATTTAAGAACAGAATTTGACTTTTATATCATAGATATCTCTCAAAGTAATTGCGCTCGAGTGGCAAAAATTTGCATGTGCACATACTTTGACATTCTAATCATGACAGAAGAAAAAATATATAATTCTTTTCTACCCCGTCACTATATTTGCTTGTAAGATGATATTTTTCTGAGTAGCGATAAAGAATGTTTGATTGAATGTATCGCATAGATAACTTTTGCTATATGGAGCGGAAACTTGGAGTCTATGGTAGACTGATGAAAGAAAATCGGAAGCCTTCAGGATGTGAGAATGGAGAAGATTAAAAGTATCAGCTGCACACAAAAGAATTAGCAAATATTTAGAAGTCACCTTAAATGTAATGGCTTTCACTGTATTGACAGACTCACTACCGGTGAAGTTAATATTTTCCGATCATTGTAAACCAAGTACAGCTTCTCCACGTATGGAACGCTGGTGCCTTTTTGCGGCGATGTACAACATTAAATTCGAATATTGCAAAGAGGTACAAACAGCTGATTTTTTTTTCATGTCTACCCTTACCTGAAACCTCAGGAAATGCAGAGCTTTCTTCTTCGTACGTGGCTTCTATTAGTATATCATTAATTTTAAATAAACAGATCTTTGAACAGATAAACCTAGATACAGTTCATCAACAGATTTACAATTGTATATCGACAGGCTGGCCGGATAATATTCCTGGAATATATAAAGGTACCGAGGTAGAAGCTTTCTTCAACATAAAGCAATTTTTGCCAATTAATGATAGCTGCATTTGGTGGGGTTCACGCATAGTCTTGCCTACAGCTTTGAGAGCGTAGTTTTTAATGCTATTGCATGAATATCATTGGGGAAGTTCCAAGATGATTTATACGGCTAGAGAGTCCGTATGGTGGCCTAAGATAGATCGCGACATTAAAGATATGGTTTCTAAGTGTAATATTTGTAAGTCTATGTATCTTGGCCTAAATCTGATGAACAATTTTTAGGATACATATAGACCGTGGATATAAAATACTGGTTTGTTCCGACAGTCAATCACACTTAATTACTACGTGGTTAGTAAGAAGTACTAATACCGTAGAAACTTGTAATTGTTTAGAAGATTTTTTTCTTTCATTATGGATATCCAACTGTTCTGGTATCGGACAAAGGACCACCTTTCAATGGTAATTATTTAACAGATTCTGTTCATTACGAGATATAAAAGTAATACATTCGCCGCCCTTCACTCATTCGAGCAATGGCCAAGTGGAAAAATCTGTCCAAACGGTGAAGCGGGCTTTAAATAAAAAACTATTACCATTCGAAGGGACTTTATCTGAGAAGTTAGTTAGAAAATGGTTACTCTCTTAAATATACTGCGTCTACAGTAGGTGGTCATTCACCCAGCTCAGTAATCTACAAATATGAACCAAGACATAAATACAATCTAATGGAATTCAGTAAAGAGAAGAGACAACGGAAATATCATGATGATCTAGTTTTGAGTGGCAGACTAGTATGGGTTTTGAATCATGCATCTGTACCTCGTTTTGTCAAAGGCAGTATTATTAAAAGACTGGGAATAAATACATATCTAATATTGATTAACGGTCAGAGTAAAGTCTATCATACCCACCCCCACCCCTACCCCTACACACGCTCCGATTTGCTTCAGACATACCGGAAGAGTTTTTTTGCATGAAGGAAATCGGAAAAGTAGTGGAGCATTGCTTTAAATGGAGCTTTGTACATGTTCAGAGAAAGAGTTCTTCAGGTTTTTTGACGGACAGCTGCCTGAAGATTCCACTAGGCTTTCCGATTGTCTGAAGGCGGATCTTGTTACAGTGGCAATGCAAAAGCAATGAGCCCATGCAGACCTTCAGGTTTCTATCAGACAATGTCGGCCCGGTTTCAGTGTTTCCATTCCACTGTTTTATAATTAAATCTCCTGTTTCTTTGCATTATCTACTGTTTTACTGTTAATTTTCTTCCTTAAATACCATAAACTTTCCTATCATTAAAAGATAATAGAAAATCCATCGCGGTGTACCCCATAACGTAGAAATATTAACGATTTATAATATGTGATTCATAATGTTATAAGTGTTGATTTCCGTATTTGTCTCCCCAGCCCTTCATTCTTGTTTCTTGTTTCAACTTTTGTCACAAGACTTCCTTTTTTCGCTTGTGCAAAAGAATTATTGGATAGTCATGATTCATTGTATATTGTGGACTGCACGTACACTGTAACCCGATCTCGTGGAAAGCAAAACAAAAACAGCCAGACTTGTAAACAAAATTTTATGTGGACTACAGCATACAAAAATAATTCTCTCAGTATCGCAGAGTCATTTGTTTGCGATACACAGTTTAACCAAAGAAGTGCAATGATTGCTTTAACCTAAGAGTGAATTCTGCCCTCAGGTTTCCGTCCGATATGTCGGATGCATGCGAATAATGTTGTGTTGATGAGGAAAGGGAGAGAGAGAGAGAGAGAGAGAGAGAGAGAGCGAAAGTTTCTACAGTGTGTTCCATAATTCATGTTCCTTTTTTTCTTTTCAATTCTGGAATAGAATAAATCCATGCTTTTCTCTGTAATTTTGCTAGCACGTGAGGAAGGGGTGGGTGGATGAGTATGTATAATTGAATAAGATTAATACAGATACATTGGACCCAGGGCCGGCACGTCTAGGCCCCCTAGACCCATGACTTCCAGTGCCCCCGCCCATCCACCCTCACCACTTCCGTCATTTTCCCCTTCCTGCCCTCACATGATGACAAATGACTCTTATCCGTCTTCTAGCCATTAATAATAATAACCAGATATTAATTATTTAACTCTGGTAATGTGGTTATTTACAAAATACCTTTAAATAACATAACAATAATATAATTTCATTAAAAACAACAATTAAAGTAAAAAACACAAAGCACAAAAACACTTATACCATATAAGGACATACTAAAACACTTTAAAGTAAATTAAAGTATGGTAAAGTCATCATATTTTTTCCTCGATATTTAGCATTTATTGATTCATCCTCTTTTCCACTTCTCTTTATGTAGGAAAAAAGGAACGTAGATTTACAGAACTGAACCGTGCTATATACCGGTATCTGTTAGTAAGTATATCGGTGCACCCGCCAACACGTCACCCCTAAGAACTAGCAAGTTCAAAGTTAAATAAATCTCTAGGCATGGACAATGAACTCATTAGCTTCGTTGAATACGTGGGCACCTCTTTGAATATTAAACACCATTTCCGGGAATATTCATCGCCTGAAGATATAAAGTCAAGTTTTGGAGGAAATGTTTCTTCTGTCATAAAAGACACGTTAAGATAATTTTTAAATTTGTAAGGTATTTAAATCCATCTTTGGATCAGACCAGGATAGGGTATGGGAGGGTAGCGGCCGGTATCTTAGTTAAGGTATCATTCTGACGTTTGTCTCGTGAAACTAAAGAAAACTAAAGGAAAATTCCAGTCAGGATGATTGGCAGCCGGATTCCAACGAAAGGTCCATTGCGGACCTGAAAAGACACTTTAGTTTTCCTCATATACAAAAATTGGCGTAAATTACGCCTTCATACTTAACACAAAGTATATCTTGCCCATTAGCAGAGGTATCAATGACAGCGACGCCCTATACGTAACATAGACTTAAAAAATAAAAAAAGTTTTAAAGACATACTTTTCTTAAACAATTCCTACTAAAAACTAAAAAAAAACATGTTTATACCTGACTAAAAAGAAAAGCATGGGGTGCTCTCTCATATACAGTCAATTTATAAATTCTTCAATGGGTGCGCCCTATTTTTTCTTTTAAGTCATGCATAAACAAAATTATTTTTTCTTTTTACTTTTTAGTAGGAATTGTTAAAGAAAAATGTGTCTTTAAAAGTCATTTTATTAATTTTTTCCCTAAATCCTGAAGTGTTCTTCAATCAGTCAAGCGCCTAATCGTTGCAGGCTAGTATTTATGAGTAATATTTTAAAAAAAATAATTAAATATGCTTTCAAATTATATAAATATATACAAATATATGAAAGTAGCAATGGAATATTGTGTTGTCACCAGACTTACGTCACTGTGCAAAATTTCATCATTGTATGAGTTTGGGAAATGAGTTAAACTAACGTTGGAAGATTTGAGGACACTACGAACCATTGTGAACTAAAGAAAAGAATGTAATAGTATCTGTTGGTGTGTACAAAGACAAAAATAAGAATAAATAATGTTCCTAATATAAGCTCTAATCTTTGTTGTACTATTTCTAATGCAAACTTTAAATTACCTGAAGTCAGTTATTTACGACAGGGTCAGGCAGTTCAAAGGTGACAGACAGTGTTTGGCGCTCTTTCTTAATGATTTTTTTCTAAATATTGTTTTCGTCTCGCGTTTTAAATAGCAAATTATATTTTTTCATTGTAAAGTGCGCCTCTAGGCCCGGTCCTATGTATAAATCCGGCCCTGATTAGACCAACGTTTCATTCTCTTTCGAAAACTGCGAAAGCGATTTTCTCTTTTTTGGAAATTAGTGTGGGTTTCCCTCCTTTTTCGTTTTAATTCAGCCTTAACATTGTTTTCCATAAGCAGAAAGTCACTTTCACAGTTTTCGCTATGATAGACAATGAAACATTCACCCAATATTTCTCTAATTAACCATATTTAACTTTTATATACTTATCTCCGTCACGTTCTAGCAAAAATACAGCGAAAAACATTGATTCCTCCCAAACTTCAAAAGGAAAAGGGAACAGGAATTATGGAACGCACTGCATGTAAAAGAGAGAGAGAGTGTGTGTGTGTGTTAAAGAGCTAAAGAGCTAATTTAGGAAAAAATGAGAGAGAGATAACAACACCAGAGGCGGCGTTAGGTGAGCGCGGGGCCTAGGGCAATAATGACCCCGCGGGGCCATAGTACAAGTAAAAATCGCTGAGCGCCGAAATATTACATCTAAAGCTGATAAAGCAGTAAGCAATTTCCCCCTAAATGCTTCCTCTCACTTCTTCCTTTCATTCCTAAACCTAAATTTATTACTAAATATTCTCTTTTTTAATGAACAACGGTTTCTTATGAAAACAAATCCGACATAATTTAGTTAAAGAAAGTGCAATATATTTTAAAAACTGCATTACTAATTACAAGTGCTTCTTTATTCATTTCCATTTCATATTACATTTCGTATGGAAACTATACAAACTAGTTTATTTGTAAACTTTTTTTACAAATCAACTTTTATATCATTGAGTAAGAAAAATATCAACTCGGAACGCGGGGTCTCCCTAAGAGCGGGGCCTGGGGCTGTTGCCCCAGTTGCCACCCCCAAACGCCGCCACTGAGCAACACTATCTTTCTTTTTGTCCCCCTCTAACCCCTTCCTCTCAATTCGCCTTCTTTCCACGAAATCCTTCCATTGTTCATTGAGTAAACACGGCGAGAAAAATATGTTCAAAACCGGATCGGATGAAAACCTGCAGTGCTTCAGGTTTTCTTCCGATAAAACGCCAACACGGGAGTGGGTGTCCCAAGTATCCATCAGTCGGGAGTGCAAGTGATTTCGACGCCAAGTCATTGGACATCGCCTCGATTTCCAGCTTGCTGACAAGGGTGATGATGGTAGTACCCGGCAGGCTCGTTGGCTCCTCAGAACGAAGACGGAGAAGTGTGGGCATTTACGGCTTTCATTTATCATGGCTCCACCACATCCTAACAAGTCGCCTTCGCAGAAAGAAAGAAAGAAAGAAAGAAAGAAAGAAAGAAACAGAATGAAGATAAAGTCAATAATGCAAGTAAGAAGGCGCATACCGCAAATGAATCAACCAGTGACAAAGAAGCGAAAATAGAAATAGAGGAACAGACAAGTATCGTACGGAATATCACGCGATATCTTGTAATTAAAGTTAACAATGAAACAGAAAACCCAGTTGGTTTGAAGGGATTATCCCCTTTCATTAATCAAAGGCAATTTGCTCATGTTGCAGGCGAGCTAAAACATGTTAAAAAGCTTCGCAACGGCACACTCTTGGTGGAGACGTCTACCGATAAACAAACAACTAATCTCCTGAAATTGAAGTCACTAGGTCAGTTTCAAGTTCAAGTTGAACCACACCGTCAATTGAACTTTACTCAGGGCGTAATTTCCTGTTTGGACTTGCAAGATGTCCCTGAAGAGGAGATTAAAAATGAACTTGCCAGCCAAAGTGTCGTCAATGTTAGACGAATTAAAACAAGAAAGGCTGGAGAACTCCAACCCACGAGCTCGCTAATTTTGACTTTTGCCACCCCACAGCTTCCCAGGGACGTGAAGGCAGCTTTCTATTGCTTACCTGTCCGTCTGTATATACCGAGTCCGCTCCGCTGTTTTAAATGTAAGCACTATGGACACACCAGCACGTCGTGTAAAGCGACCTAAGCTGTATGCGCAATATGCGGTACCAGTAGCCATGGTGCGGATCCTTGCACGTCACTGAATCCTCAGTGTGTTAATTGCAAGGGTGATCACACGGCCTGGTCGCGTGACTGTCCGGTATTTAAAGAGGAAATACGAATTAGAGAGCTGATGGTGATTGAGAAAATATATGCTGGTGATGCAAAACGTCGAGTACGAGAGTCTTAATGCACCCTTCCATCTGGTGCGTTTTCCACAGTCGCAGCAAGATGACATCATACCAAATGACATCATACATATTCTCATGAACCTACTTGATTATTTGTTGTTTATTTTCGAGACCTTTCTCTTATAAAAGATAAAAACTAGAGCATTGATGTACTTTTGTTGAATTTAGCTTGAAGGTTTGTTGTCATTGTTAAGAAATGTCGATCTATTGCAAGAAATGAATTCTTCATTAGAAGGACTTATAGAAGGACTTACATTTATGTTTTATAAGATATAAATTGTGGTAATCATATTGAGTCTAATGAATTTTACTGAAGATATCAGATGGTCTGTATACTAAAAGTAGTAGACTTATTGTTCGTAGATATTTGGAAGATCCTCTGGGCTAGTAGGACATGGATTTACAGATGTTGAACTTAAGCTCCTATGTTAAATGTCGGCTCATGGTTTTATTGCAACAAAGATTTGGATTCACTTATTTTTCTGTTTACGGAACAAGTAGTCTTTAGCGATAACTATTATCTCTAGTAGCATCATTTCCGTAAGATATACCTTGAAGACTTACTTCAATACGAGATTTATACAAAGGGGTAAACTTGTTAAGGAAATATTACCAGCCGAGGTTAGGAATGATTAGAAATGAACGCGGAGATCTTCAGGCGGATCCGACTAAAATTGTCGATCTGTGGAAAAGTTATTTCGACAAACTTCTTAATGTGCACAAACGGGAACAGACAGATGAGTTTGAAATCCATACCGCAGAACCGTGGATTCCCGAATCTAGCGAGATCGAGATCGAAATGTCGGTAAAGAAATTTAAAAAAAAAATCAGACCACCAGGAATAGGCAATATTCCAGCTGAATTAATTGAAACGAGAGGAACGGCACTAACCAAGGAACTACATAAATTGATAAGTGCTATATGGAGAATGGAGGAACTTTCAAAGGAATGGAAAACCTTAATAATAGTTCCGATTTACAAGAAAGGCAATAAATCGGACTGTAATAATTACCGCGGAATCTCGTTACTTCCAACCTGTTACAAAGTATTAAGTAATATTCTGTTAACACGCCTAGTGTATACATAAATGAAATAATTGGAGATCACCAATGTGCATTTAGAAGAAATAGATCCACGTTGAACCAGATTTTCGCCTTGAGACAAATTTTGGAGAAGAAATGGAATACAATGTGAAGGGAAGAGTTATACTGACACCATTTGAAATTCCGAAAAAACTGGTTCAACGAGTGAAGATGTGTCCCAACGACCTCATAAGCAGAGTACGGATAAGTAATAATATGTCAAATAGTTTCAAGATTCGCAACGGATTGAAACAAGGCGATGCCTTATCACCAATCCTGTTTAACTTTGCGTTAGAATATGCGATTTTACAAAGTAAAGGGGATAAAAAGGGACTGTCAATGAATGGTTTGAATCAACTGTTCGTATATGCGGATGATGTAGATTTAATAGGGGACGATATAGATGCACTACAAAGCAACACCAATGTCTTAGTAGATAGGTCTACACGTAAACATAGAGAAAACAAAATATATGATTACAAACCGAAACACAGGGAATGAAGGAAATAAAACATAAGAATTAGGGATGAGGTCAGAGAAAGTAAACAAATTTAAATATCTGGGAGCATATGCAAGCTAACAAGCAAAAATGAGGCCACGGAGGTAATAAAAAGTCGCTTAGTATCAGGCAACGCATGTTTCCATTTGGTCCTAAAACTTTTAATATAGCTAATAATATCAAGGAAATTGAAATAAAAAATATACCGAACGGTTATTCTGTTGGTAATAATACTTTATGGTTGCGATACTTGGAGTACGACCCTAGCAGATGAACATAAATTACGTGTTTGAAAATAAGATTTTGAGAAAAATATACGGACCGAAACGGGACGAGATAACTGGAGAACAGAGGAGACTACATAATGAAGAACTCCGCGGACTGTACGAGTCACCAGATGTAAAAATAATGAAAACGCGACTACTAAGGTGGGCAAAAAGCGAAGCCATGTAGCTAAGCTAAGGCATGTAGCTCGGATGGGGAAAAAAGAAGATTATATTATATCCTGGTTGGAAGGTCGGTTCGAAGGAGACCATTGGAAAGACCGAGACGTCGTTGGGAGAACAATATTAGAAGAGATATTTCTAATATTGTTGTAGTGTTGCTGTAATTACAACCCCAAGGGATGATATACTGCTCTCAAGCCATTTTTTTTTTTAGTATGCACTTTAGGTCACAGTTCCGAACTTTATCATAGACCTTTTGTATTTGTATATGTTGTACTGTTGGTTTTGTTGAAACAATAAGAAAGACTGTGTCTTAAATATTATTATTATTTTATTTGTCCAAAGCATTTGATTGGACTGAGTCTTAGATGCCTGAATGTCGTAAAGAAAATTGAAATTCAAATTTGATGGCTCTTGACACCGTTACTTACCCTGTCTTATTAAATAAACTAAAATTTGTTGGTCTATCACTTAAATATATTAATTGGTTTGCAAGTTATCCGTGTAACAGAAATGTTCAAGTTAACCAATCATTTATCATCAAAAGAATCAATAGGTAATGGAATACCAAAGGGATTACCATTGGGTTCATTGTTATTTATAATATTTATTATTAATTTATGCACACAGGTGAACTATGCCATGCCACTGTTGTATGCTGATAATCTTAAATTGTTTGATACCATTACATGTAAATTTGGTGTCGATAATACGCACCAAGACGTTACGAATGTAGAAAAATTGTGTTTAGTAAAAAAAAAAATCTTAAATTAATACTGCCACAACAAATGTTAGCTCCTTTAACCAAAACAACAAACAGCATAATTATTCAACGTTTAACAATGGGTAAAATTATCACTGAAACCAACAGTACAAAGGAATTAGTCGTTTATTTCGATTAGAATATGACATTTACTACACACTTGAACGTCATTGCAAGTGAATATAGAAGATTGATAGGATATTGTTTAATCAATCATAAAAATTTCCTTGAACGTCCTTATGTTACTTTACTAGTGAAAGTCAAAATTGCATATATTATAATTGAATTGGGCATCGTTAAAAGGTGAAATGAGCTATGTATTGTTAATGACACATATCCCCTTTTAACAATGACTGATTCATTTATCATCTGGAATACGAACACCAAGACCACCAAAGATAAACTGAGAGATATTGAAAAGTGTTTTGTAAGAATTTTATTTTATAAATTCAGAAAGCAATCCTACGGATTCAGTTATGAATATTGGTGTTAATAATTTGGCTTTATATCCTTCTACACGAAAAATTATGATATTGATGAAAAATTTATTGAGGACCTGCTGAATAATGAAATTCAAAGAAGATATTTGCTTTAAAAGTGCTTTCTACAAGTACCAACGCACAGGTTAAGAACTCATCATCTACTATGTTTTAAGGGAAAATCTAAGAATACTCTGACTAGGATGATAAGTAGCTATACAACAAACTATCGACGTCAGGATAATAATTTGATATTCTATGTCTGACTAGCTGGATTAATGTCTTCCATTAGTTATTGTTAACAAATGAAAGAACTAACAACTAGTTAACTATAAATAATGAACTAGTAATAAACCTTTATATTAGACTTGAGGTTTACTTCATTATGTTAATTATCAGAAAGTTATTACAATTGTTTCAGCTTTTTTTTTTCCTGTCTCTTATATTTTATCCTTGTACCACTTTGACTTGGGCTATATTGGTTTTAATAACTGTTCATAGAACGGTAATAAAGGACTTCTATTACTTTTACTATTATTGTGTATGTCTCACCTATTTACGACAAGAAGGCCGACCTCCAGTTGATCATAAGGTTAGCACGCGGGGCCATGGGCTCAAGCCTCGCGGAGGTCCACTGAACAGAATCACTCGGAGCCCCTTTACTAATAACTATAGATTCCGTTCCTTACATGCTCACCAGCTCGCTTAGAACGTTAATAACAAATCAAACAAATAATGAAACCCTATTTTTATAAACAAAATATGTTCTTGTTATCTTTCTGAAGCCACTAATCTGGCAGTCATAACGTTTACTATATCTTACTCAAATACAATTTGTGTATTGCATGATTTTCGTTGTTGAACTGCTTGCAGATTCAGACAAAAGAAAAAAAGAACTTTAAGAACCACTACCCTAGACAAGAACTGGATGCTCAAATTTCTTATGTGTCTCTTTACATATTATTGTAGCTATTATTAACTTCAACATAGACTGCAACATAAGATTACTTTTTCGCTAAAGAGATGTAATAAGCAATGTTGAGGAAAGCAATAGTATTATTAAAACCTGTTTTATGATGTTATTGCTCGAATATCAAAAAATATTACGACGTACGTGCACATGTTTCCTTTTTATTACGAAGGTAAACGACCGTATTTTATTGCACTTCTTTGTTATAATAACGGGATTAGATTTGTAAGAAATATCGATTTGAAATAAAATTCTGAATGAAAGAAAGTAGTTGAAAATTCGCAAAAATGTAACTATGTATTAACTATAGAAAAGAACGTTACATAAAATTTCAAATCAAAGAAATTTATAAAAAAAGGAACTTGTAATTTTGGAGATCATAATATTCCTTCTGTATAATTATGTAAACTAGAGCATGGCGTTCGAAGTAATACCCATTACACAATAGCATTAAGTAGTTATTAATTCATTGCACATATATTTGCTTACGTATATTACAGAAAAACTTTCATTTTGTTCATTTTTTAAAGTTGCACTTTCATTATTCCATCTTGTAAATTATGTCGTGTCAATCAATGTCTTAAACTAAAATGCTCTTTTTAGTTTAAAGACCGCTACCCTCTGGTTCTGAGTGACAGACGTGGTACAAATTTTATCTGAGACTCTCAGTGTCTTGTGTTTTAAACATACTATGAAAATGAGAAGACATGCATGCGAATACTAAGTAAAAAATTCCATAATATTCCAAACATACAGTATATATTTGTTTTATAATTTACTTGAAATAAGCCTCAATTTTGCTGTTTTATATTGGCTCTAAGAGAAAAATATCAGCTACTAAGATCTTGCTTCTGGACAATCAGTAATGCGTTACCTTTAGAACACAAATGCAGCGTTCTGATTAGGAGTAACGCTTAACAGGTCCACCACATTTTAACTTCTGACGTAGCGGAAATATTAATGATCTTTCTTTACAGGTGAGTGAAAATATCAATTTGCATTTCTCCAACCATTTCCAGGTGTGCAAGCATCATCATTTCACAATAGCCGAAGCAAATCTGACTGTAGAAAATCACAGCAAATGTTTACTTTTAATGCCAACAACATGTCCAATGTTTAACGATGTTTTTTTTTTTTTAATAATAATTAAGGATCACCCGCACACAAACGCTTTACCATGTAAATAATAAGTATCACGAGATTAGTTTTATGTTGAGGAAACCGGTAAATGTTAGAAGTTCGGATGTTTTACGTTTCATAGAACCAGCGTAGAATAAAGCGTCGAAAAGCGGATATTCACTGGTTTCCCCGACCATAAATGATTCTTGTGATACTGGGTAACTTCTTTTCTATGTGCTGAACTTTAATTAAATAAGTTCCCATTTGCTCTCTTTCTCTCCTTCCTGCGGTGTTTAGTCAATATGGGTTTAAAAATTAGTTATTCTTAAAGCGAACGTCTAGGCCGCATTTTCTGGATATAAGTTTAGATATATATATAAGTTTTCTTTCCAGACTCTTCTCTAACCTTGCTATTAAAGTGTATCTTACTGAGACTAACTAATTTTTGACACAATAAAATAAACCATCGGTCAAATTCGTCTAAAAATGCCTAAAGTATAGAAGGTCAACTCGTGAGGACTTAAATAAAAAACATTGGAGCGTTGTTTTTAATTTAGCCCACAGTGACTCAAGTTTTGCTAGTTCCTAAACTTTATCAGGTTCCATATAATTATAACTAACTTACAGATGGATTGAAGTTTGAATCTTTTCCTCTGGACTACCATTGGATAGCTACGTTAACTTGTTCCTCCACTTTTGAAATTTACTCGGAAAAGAATGCCAAAGTTTTGTACTAGTTTTGTACCACAAATAAAAAGTTTTGTACTACGTCCATTAACGAGTAATGGACGATTCAAAATGGGGGAACAAGTTAACGCTTGTTCCTCCAACTTAACGAGAATTTTCCTGAAATTAGTGTCAAAGATTTGTACTATTTTGTACCACCAATAAAAAGTTTTGTACCACGTTCATTACCCAGTAATGGACGATTCAATGTCTGGCCCACCATTAACTTGTTCCCCCACCTTAACGAGAATGCCAAAGTTTTGTTCTAGTTCTGTACTATTTTGTTCCACCAATACAAATGTTTTTGCTGTGTCCCTTAGCCAGTAATCGACTGTTCAAAGTTCAAAGGATGAGATAATTGTTGAATTCGACTTAATGAAATTAATTCGAAAAAGGTCATTTGTACTATATCTGTACCATTTTGTATTCGCTAATTCAAAGCTTCGTACCACATTCATTTGCCACTAGTGAACGTTCAAAATAAGAAACACAAGGAAATGGTGAATTCTACTTCACGAAAGTCGCTTGGAATTCATACCATATTTGGTACAAGATTTGTGCTAGTTTGTACTACATAGTAGTAGACGACTTGAAGTGCGAAACGATGGGTAAAGCTTGAAGACGAAGAATTTATTTAACCCTTTTTGGAATTTTGTTATTTTCTGTGTCTTTTATTTTCCCTATATTACTTCGAGCCTATTAAATTTTTAATCATTTATGGTGCATTTTGCAAAACGGAAAGTTGGGTTTTCTTTATCGTTGGGTTGCTTGCGGCTATAAATTCTATGTACCCCTTAAATGACGTAGGTTCGGTTTGCTCCCTGTGAATTCGCTTGTTTTCTTTAGATATCAATGACAAAGTCAGCATGTGGTAAGAGTAATTTAAGAGCAAGCAGTCGAACATTGCCTAATTTAAACTCTGCCTCGTGAAAAACTCGGAATACCGTAGTTGGGGTAGGGGTTCTGTAGAAGACAGTTCTACGGGGTTCGAACTGACTTCCCTCCCATTGCCAATTCGAAGTCTGCGACTTACGTTTTGACCCCATGTGAATTTATCAGACATGCGTAGTCTACGCATTAAACGTCTACGTTCCTTTGACAGCGGAGCTGAGAGTCTTCCAGTTTCCTATCCATGTCCGCATGTACTTTTGCTGACTTTTTTCTCTCTTACACTAGATGTTCAGAAGTTCTATACATGTCTAGAGTAGTCATTGAATTATATAAAGGGTGTTGCAAAACAATGCCGACAAAAACCCTCACGATATTCGTGACATAGAAATAAGAGAAAAGTATTGACCATTCCCCACCGAAAGTGCAAAAATGTCGTTTTACGCTATAGGCTGCCGAAAGCGTGAGAAAATCAACTTTAGAGCTTGATATTTCCAATACCAGTTACAGTAGAACTGAGGCTGCATGGTAGCCCCAAAGATTCTCCAAAGGAAATAAAGGATTCCCATAAATTCTCTGATTTAATATTGGTCTAAATAAACCTGAATGGGACCACCTTGCAGCAAGTAACAATAATTTGTTTGCGGAAAGTCGATATCTCAAACAGATTTCCTTTGGCGGAAGATTTAATGTTAAAAAACGTGGTTGCGTAACAAAAGGGAGTCAATTACATACATTTTAACAAAATTTCACTGTACTTTTATCAGTAAAAGTGACTGTCATTACCAGGTTAGATGCCAGTGATTACGTTTCGATCCACAATTACTCAAGAGAAAATCTGGGAATATCCTACTTCTTTTGAGGAATCCCTTGCGCATCCTTTGAGTAATTTTGGAATATGCAATTTTGGATAGAGGAGATTTGAATTCCTTGAGGGAAACATGCCACCTCAGTTTTACTGTTAATGGTATTGGACATATCAACGTCTATAATTCATTTTCCCGCACTTTCGGCAGCCTATAGCGCCAAAACGTAGCACGTTTTTATTTTCTGTGAGGAATTTCGTGAGGTAGGTTTGTCAGTTTTCTTTTGCAACACCCTGTACATAAGATTTTTTTATGTGTCTGTCGCCACTTTTTTCGAATTGTTATATTCAGCAAGTTCTCAAGGCTAACGGAAAATAAGATTCCGGATTTGTAACATTCAGCTCCACGGTGAGAATAGGCGAAACTCTTTGCATATGGCTTGATCATGGTATATATTCATTACGGCTCGATAATTTTCACGTAATGATCTAAAACCAGCTTTTAATTATTTAGTTATGATGGGGCTTTCCTTTTAGAAGAAAAATATCAGTAATTAAAATGGAAAGACAAATTTATAAACCAAGTAAAAACATTGTTTTCAATAATTTTTATTTCAAATGAAAAACACATTAATAATAATAATTAGTAGCGGTAGCAGCAGTTCTGGCTGTTGTAGTAATAGTAGTCGTAACAGTAGTAGTTGTTGATGTTTTAACATAGCAGTAAAAATGTATCTATTTATTAGGAAGAATACAACAGACTTTTGCCCAGTTACAGTATTCTGTAAAATATTTTTTATCTTACCAGGAATATTTAGTAAAATTAATTCATTCAATATCTAATGTATAATAGATATGCGAAAGGAATATTGTTTTGTTCATATTGATTCAATTCTCGTTATTTCCTTAATTAGAATTCATCCATTATCTTGGATCCGAACATTGAATCCTCAATTACTGGCTAATGGACGTGGTACAAAACCTGTTTTTGGTGGTACAAAATGGTGCAAAACTAGTACAAAACTTTGATACTATTTTCGGGAAAATAGATAAGGTGGGGGAACAACGCTGGTACAAAATGGTACAAAAACTAGTACAAAATGTTGACACTGTTGTCGGGAAAATTCGTTAAGGTGGGGAAACAAGTTAATGGTGGGTCCAGACATTGAATCGTCTATTACTGACTAATGGACGTGGTACAAAACCTTTTATTGGTGGTACAAAAGGGTACAAAACTTTGACACTATTTTCGGGAAAATTCGTTAAGGTGGGAGAACAATCGTTAACTTATTCTCCCACTTTGAATCGTCCATTTCTCGTTAATGGACGTGGTACAAAACTTTTCATTGGTGGTACAAAATGGTACAAAACTTTGGCATTCTTTTCCGAGTACATTTCAAAAGTGAGGGGAAGAAGCTCCACCGGATCATTAGGATCTGACTAATAAAGTTTAACATCAACTTCTCGCCTTCGTTTTGCAAAAGGGATGATGAGACATGCCATACAGATATTGCCTTAGTGCTTGAAATAAAACATATCTCTAAATGTTTGAACTTTCTATAGAGTATAGCTCACCTTTAATTTTCAGGAAAGTATTGTACTTTTCAATATCGAGGTCGGTGTTCTCGGATATCAAATTTGTCAACTGTTCACCTTATTTTTCTGCACGTTTTCGCATCGAAACCGTGATACTTTTATTTTATATTATATAGACCCCTATATATATATATATATATATATATATATATATATATATATATA
>JAGDQP010014018.1:0-46250 GCA_022664845.1 Lepisma saccharinum
GCGAAGCACAATGGAAATCAAATGGACGCTGTTAAAGAGATAAAAAATAAGTCCATATTTTAACTTAAGACATATGTGTAAAATATTTTTCTTTTCTTTAGTATATAATATGCATGCACCTTGTGTGTTGTTGAGTAAAGCAGATTGAAATTATAATTTTGAAGAGTCAGTGCAAAATAATATACGGGCATTGTGCAGTTGCTTCTTGTAGAAATAATAATGAAGACAGGTTTCGGAACTGTGCTAAAAACACAAATAAAAGCAGTTTCAGAAATATTTTGTGTTTGTTTGTTTAGAATGAGAGTATCTTGACGAAACAATCTTCTGTCTTTTCAAAAGACATTATATAATCTGTAAACGCTCTTTTAGAATTCCGTAAACAGGGTCTGCGCAAGGATTTTCAGTTTGCGGGGGTTGTAAAGTCAAAATTGGAAGGGCGTAAGTGAAGTTGTCAACGGTTTCTATCGATTTTTCACAGCAAACATTTTAAAGTTGATGGTGTTGTAGAGACTTCGGGGCGTAAACCTTCCTGCCCCACAGAGGGTCTGGCGGAATTACTGCGTAAATATGTTAACATGAAGTACCCGGTTATTTACATTTAGTCACGTAATATAAGAATTTTCACAAGGTATACCAGCGATTTTTTTAGTTTATGAACCTTTATAAGCGGAGACTAGGCTTCAAGAAAAAAAAGGCTGTGTAGTTCAACATTTTCGGTGTCCAAGGGCGACCACCACTTTTTTCTTGTGTTAAATCAACACAACAAACGGTGTTGGTCTTGGTAAGGAATTTGAATTTGAATTTTATTTATCGTATTTTGGCGTCTAAGACTCAGGCCGGGATAGAGGAGGGGAAGAGATGCAGGAAGGTGTCGGCCAGGGCCTAAGTTGATGGTACCATCACGGTATTTACCAGGTGTGTAAATATGAATTTGTGCATAGACGGCGTTAGCTGTCACAGTGGTTACCGTAAAACTGCGTCCTTGGCGCCACTTGTTTGTTTTGACTGCTGATAACGATTTTCAACTCATAACCAGACAAGTTTCATGTCAGTGTAGTGTTTAATAGCGTTGAACATGGCGCAATTTGTACCTACAAACTACGATGTGCGGACAGCATTGACTTTTTGTTACCATTTGAAGAAAACTGCTGCAGAATCTCATCGCATGCTTGTCGAATCTTACGGTATTCATGCTCTTGGTCAGTCACAGTTGTATGCGTGGTTTACAAAATTTAAAAGTGTCGATTTTGACGTGAGAAACGAAGAACGTGGAAGACCACCGAGAAAGTTTACAGACATCGAATTGCAAGCTTCGTTGGATGAGGATGACACTCAAACGCAACAACTCGCGGATCAATGAAATGTGACACTAGAAGCAGTTTCCATACGTTTAGAAACCATGGGCAAGATTCAGAATGTGGGAAAATAGGTTCCACATGCATTGACTGAACGACAGCAGGAAAACCGAAAAACCACTTGCAAAATTCTGCTCGCCAGGTACAAAAGGAAATAATTTCTCTATCGAATTGTGACTGGTGACGAAAAGTGGATCTATTTCGAGAATCTTAAGCGTAAAACCCTAGCAGCACAGTTGGTTGGGCCATCATTGAAAAATGGTAGGCACTCCAACCAATCCAATGTTGGCTCGACGTTGTAATTGGCCACTTTGCCTTCAATTTGCCAACGAACTCGTTTGCCAACGCTTGCCCAACGAAGAAACTAACCTTTTTGCCAACCAAACTTCATAATCCCAACGCTTGCCCAACGTTCGCCCTTCAAAACAGATATACCATCCCCCAACCTTTCTCCACCTCCTCTGTTCCTACCCTCGCTACTTACCCCCAGCTTTACAATAGACCGCTAAGCTTTTAGCCAGCGCTAAGTTATATTTTACGTTCTGTATAGAACGCAAAATATGACTTGGCCTTAATTTATCTCTGGCTAGAAACTTAATGGTCGATTGTGAAACTGGGAGTTATTATACTTGCCCTACCTTCAGTGATTTACGAAAACCCCACAGAAATACATGTTACGGAAAGTATTTGTAGATTTCTACTCAATACTATTGCACAGAAATATGTTTCCGACGTTCCGGAAGTCTTATAATGTGCTTTTCAGGAAAAAAAAAAGTACTAAAATATGAAGATGAAGGTGAGAATAACTAACGTCCTGAACGAGAAAACGATAAGAATTTAAGACCAAGAAGTTGATAGAATTATTAAGATAGTTTTTGTTGTCATAACGAAGCAAAATTCTAGTTGACGAAAAGAAGCATTTTTAAACAATGACTTAACTCCGCATGATACTAAAAAAAACGTCCTTCCTCACCTCGACAAGGATTTTTATTGCTGTTGCATGAGCAACTAACTCCCATGATTACTTGTGGAATCTAGTTACAGTAACAACAAAGGAAATTCTGATTGATTCTTACGATTTCTTGGTCTTCTAATACACTCTGACGATATTTCCCTGGGAAGAATTAATTCTCAACTTCATGTCCATGTTTTGGCAATGGCAAACTGGCATTGGCTAACATTGCCCGGAAAATCTTCGAGTCGGGTACTGCCTTCGTGCAGACAACTCCTCAATACACATTCTGCAATTTATTACTCTATCAGCACGGCAGCAACACTGACATTTGGTACCGAGCCGCCGTAGCATTGGGGTAGCATTCGGGAGATCGTGGGTTCGACCATCCTGACTAAGGTTTTTTCAGGGTTTTCCTCAGTCATACCAGGCAAATGCCGGGATGACACCTTCAACATAGGCCCTGGCCGACACCTTCCCATCTCCTTTCTCCTCTCATATCCGGCCTGAGCCTTAGATGTCTAAAGGCCTTAAATAAACATTCAATTCTAATTCACTAGCATTTGATACTGGAATACATATTTAAAGTATTGTCAAGGTCAGTACAATTACAGCATCATAAAGTTGGCATTGCATGTATTTGGTAAAACGAGTTGTTACTAGAGAGAAAAATATGTTGTTGTTACATTATTTAGCTATATATGGCATTAATATTTGAAAATAATACATGTGCTCAATACTCAAATATTTACTTTGGAAATAAAGTTATACACGAATTAGTGATATTGACGATATTTATTAAATCATGTGCTACCAACTTACAGAAGAAATATATGCACTTAGGAGAGGTCAAAATAGTTAACCTACAACATTATGTACAGTCCACTCTTGGTTCCACTTTATTGCTGTTCTCAGTATAACTAACATTGGACACAGTTACTTTTCTGTAGAAATCATAATGTTCAGAACACTGTGCATGAAATCTTCAACTACGTTGTTGTAGAATTCGGAGATTTACGGCGTTTAGTTCTGTCAGATGTTCCCGTGTATCCACGATGTAATTCAGTTGTTTTCATGTTGTCCACACGCATCGGTTGATCATCTCCTTCTCTCCCGGTCTCCATCACGATCTTTGGCAAATCTGAACCACTGCTTAATGCTGAATTCAATAGCAGAAGGTACTGTAACACGAACTGCATCTGCAACGATATTTGTAAAGTAACGTAGCTCAATAATACAACTTCACACCACAATGTTAAAATCATGATATAAGTACACGAATGACAATTACCTAAGAACTACAATCGACTCTGATCAAAGTTCCACTCTTCTGCTAAGCTGCAATAACAGCGAAAAAAATACTTTTAAAAGACGTACTTTTCTTAAACAATTCGTACTAAAAAGTAAAAGAATAATTGTATATGCATGACTAAAAAGAAAAGCATGAAGCCCGCCAATTGAATTTATAGTGACTGTATATGAGAGCGCGACGCATGCTTTCCATTTTAGTCATGGATAAACATTTTTTTTTACTTTTTAGTACGAATTGTTTAAAAGTATGTCTTTAAAAAGTTTTTTTTAAAATTATTTTTTCAGTTATTTCGATGTTCGAATACTTTTTCTATAGTTAATATTTTGTGATCCAAACCTAAAGGGCTCTACAGCCAGTCAAACACAATATCGTTGCAGGCTAGTATTTATTTTAGAATAAAGAAGTCCAAATTAAGAAAAATATTAAAATATGCTTTTAAAATATATAAATATATAGAAATATATGAAAGCAACAATGAAATATTGTATTTTCACCTGACTTACAACGTTTTGCAAAATTTCATCATTGTATGACGTCGGGAAATGAGTTAACGTTGCAAGACTTGAGCACACGACGACACATTGTGAACTAAAGAAAAGTATGTAAAAAGCCATCCCTTGTGGGTTGAACGCACCGTAAACGGCGCATGGGGAGGTACACTGTACAGGTAGTGCTTCACCGTCTTTACATCCCAAAATGCCCAGGAGTAAACAAGGACACTCTTGTACTCAATTTGATAGGAGGCTGAGTGGACCTTAGAGCGCCAGGCATGAGAGTACTGATGACAAGTCTCCAGCGTCCATGTCTGCACCACCCGATTCGTATTCAGACGCGCTATCGACTGTGCTACGACCAGGGAGACAACAGGAAGACAAGTGAATGGGTGAATTGTTATTAAGATTCTAAACGAGTTGATGAGCTCTAAACACGGGACTTATAATTTAACATGGGCTCCGAAACACATATGTCCCCACCGGGAATAGAACCGGGGACTCCTTGATTAATAGCAGAGAGACAAGTGGGATAGCTGCAATCAATAGAATTTATGATACCTTCCTAATAATGTTCGTCAAAGAAATGAAGATGGTTCAACAAAAGTCAACCAGAGCCTAATTTCAGAGCACCAGCATTTGTACGGTGACTGAAGAAATATCCGTCAGGATGGTCGGTCTCCGGTTTCGAACACGGGCCTCCTAATTGCTAAGCCAATGCTCTATCATTGAGGCATGGTCGCTTGTGAGCATGGTTGGACTGGTAACTTCAAATGCTATACAATCATATTTTTCTTCTTGAAATATTGACAAGATTTGTACATATATTAGAAAACTACTTTGTATCAATATTACTTGTAATATATATCAAGATCAAATGAATTGCTGACTGTTTCTTTTACGATATATGAAATTTAAATAAGTAGTACTTATTTAAATCGTGTTCTCTGAAATTAACAGAAGGTTATCAACAAGTAATCACTAACAATAAAATAAAACATAGCAGAAATAGAACTTAAACGAATATAGATAAGACAGGGTTTTTCTACTTATAAAGAAATAATTTATCTTTTATCTAGTATACTTACAGGATTAACACAAAGGAAGCTGTACAACATCATGGTAAAGATAACTTAATAAATAAATAAATAACCACAACAAACTCAATGTCTGTAATAAGAACTATAATAATTTGTAAAATAATGTAATCTTGCTGAAAATAAATACCCCCCAACAGAGGAAAAATAAGGCCCAGGTTTGACTACCGGGAACTGGGACAAAGAAAAATATCCCCCACTCTCCAACCTTAAATAAAAAATGAGCAAATTAGGTCCTATGTCTCCCTGACTTGACGTCGAGCAGGGGCCAAGGCAGGGAGGCAAGGAGACATCCCCGGGGATATAGCCTACCTCGGTTCCGGGGAGAACATTATTGTGTTCGATGTACCCGTCATGTAAGATAACCGGAGCCGGAACTAATAGAGTTAAGACGTAGGGTGGATGGAGGGTCCCAAAATGTAAAAAAAAGTAACTAAATATTTAACTATTTTTTATTATTTTTAAGAAAGTATTGCTTATTTTATCAGTTAAATTGGGATTAGCAAGAAATAAAATCACGAAATCTGGAAATAATTTAAGGCATCAAAAATGTTATATGAAACAGAACAGTAGTGGTGAAGTCATACAGCTTTGGTTTAAGGTGCGAAAGGTCTCATGTTTAAAACCGGCGGAGATCATCCTGAGAAGTTTTTACTCAGTCACACGAGGAAAATTCCAGGATGGTACCCTAAATTTGTCCTGGTTAACTCCTTTCTCCTACTCTAACTCGACCCGAGCCATAATTACCCAAAGCCCATAAAGTAATGAAAATGTCCATTTCCCAAGTCAGAATAAAAATGACCCAGCCCTCGTGGTCCAGGCGGTAACGTCGTAGACTTTGAAAAGCCACTGGGGAGGTAGTTGGGTTGAACCCTATGGCCGACAATCCTGACTGAAGTTTTCCAGGGCTTCACCAGGCAAATCCTGGGATGGCACCGTAAGAAAGGCCTTGGCCGATACTTTCCACATCCCCTGCATATCCCATTCCAACGTGAACCAAAGGGCGATAGAATATAGTCAAAAAGTCAGAAAACGAGGGTAGCAAACAGAATATAATGAAAAACATAGTAAAATTTGACTGGTGAGAGAAAAACCTGATGCTCAGTCAGTATGATCGGCAGAAGGATTCGAACTCACGTGTTTCCTCAATGCCGATTCTTAGTCTGGCGCCCTAGCCATTATTATCGTCGTGGTGTAACTAATATTGGTTTCTGTTGTTTTTTGTTTTGTTTTTTTAACTGTTGTCTCATCTTTACATTTCATTTGATTGATTTCACAATGGAAAGAATACGAACCTTCTGCACAGCAGTGTGCAAATTAGCAGAGGAGATGCCTGGTATTTCCCCCCTGGCAAATAAGTTTTCCACCCTGACAAATTTATTTTTAGTCCCTGCCAGATATTTTCTTTTTTCCCCGTAGAAGATGATTCGATCAAGATTAGATAGAAAATCGGAACATTTTTCTTTGGCAGAAGTTGAAACTATTTTCATGGAAGTGACAAAGGTATATGAACTTTTATTAGCAGCTAAGAACTTTTATTAGCAGATTTTAGGATTTACACTTTATAAAACATCCCAAATCCTCCATATAAAAAACTAAACAGCATATGAGAAGAGATTTTAGCGGACGGTTGCGGGAGGACTCTTCAGATCGTCTTTAGGATAAGTGTTTTGATTACACATAACGGCAGCCACTCAGAGGTCGCGCCCGTTAAAGGGAACAACACTTCTATGGAATAAAGAATCTGTTACATCTTGAATCTTCAACTGACTCGATTCTTGCCTCTCCCCTAAAAACATCGACGGACGAATAGCTTTGCTTCTGATTTCTCTTGAAAGAATGATTATACATATAGGTTTGATACAAAATGGCTTATTGAATACAAAAGTAACAATCAGAAAAGTTTGATCTGTGAACGGGTCATTCCAGCTAAAAGAACCCAATGCCTCCATGTCGACATTCTTAGATTTGGATTAGTTGCTTTTCGCACGATGGCTAATGTTGGAAAGAAAATATAAAATATCACTTGTAACGTATCCAAATTGAGGTTCCGGTGCTATGACACTAATACGAGGTTAAGTCAATAAGTAATGCAATAATTTTCTATTTCTTTTTAGGTTCGCTCTCCGGCATTGTATGCTCACCAGACGCTGGGTGTCACAGTTGGCTTCGCCTGTAGTAGGTTTGCAGCGTTATCACATCAGTCCGCTTTGCGCTGTTGCGAAGTAAAGAAGCTCCGTACCACTCTCTGTGTGCACCAAAGAAGAACAGCGTGCTGTAATCCGTTTTTTGTGGTCTGAAGGTGTACCCGAAGCGGAAATTCATAGAAGACTTGCAGCACAATACTGGGACAATGTTTTGCCACAGCGAAATGTTTACCAGTGAATTGAACAGTTCAAGAGTGGTCGAACTAGCGTGAAGGATGAGGAAAGAGCAGGGCGTCCAGCTACAGCAACAACTTGTGACATGATTGAATGAGTCCGTGCCTTCGTTCTGAATAACAGATAAGTGACTGTTGATGAAGTGGCAACCCGTATGCATATTAGTCATGGTTCTGCAAATTACATCATGCATAACAGGCTCAACTTTCACAAAACCTGTGCGAGATGGGTTCCGAAACAACTCGATGAAGAGCACAAACGAAACCATGTGAGAATCTGTCAGTACCTACTGGACCATTATACTAACGAATGTGAAGCGTTTCTCAAGTGAATCATCACTGGAGATGAAACGTGGATACATCATTTTGAACCAGAGAGCAAATGCCAGATCATGGAATGGAAGCACCCCGGTTCTCCCGTCAAGAAGAAATTCAAGAGTCAACGTTCTGCAGAGAAAGTGATGCTCACAGTGTTTTGGGACTCGCTAGGGCCAATCCTAGAACATTACCTGGAAAAGCCGACAACAATAAACGGTGAAAGATAGTGATATGCTGGTAAACACGTTGAAGTCTGCAGTTTGTACTAAACGCAGAGGTCGATTGTCGGAAGGCGTTCTTTTGTTGCATGACAATGCGCGTCCACATACCGCCGCCCACATCGCTCAAAGTCTTCAGACGCTGCGTTTCAAGGTGTTGGAGCATCAGTCATACAGTTCCGATCTCGCCCCGTCGGATTACCATCTGTTTGGTCCACTTGAAAATGCTCTCAGAGGCCGTCGATTCAGCTCCGATCAACAGGTGAAGGAAGCAGTGCATTCGTGGCTTGCTGCGCAACCAAAACATTTTTTTGCAGAGGGTATCGGAAAGCTTGTGCAATGGTGCACCAGGTGTATTGAAAAGCAGGGTGACTGTGCTGAAAAATGATATGAATAAAACATTGTACTCTTCTGGTAATAAATAATAAAAACTGATTGCAGATACTTATTGACTTACCCTCGTATATATTTTGGACAGCAGTGTTTATAGTGATTATGAACGAGATATAATCTTGCTTTATTCATCTTCTGGACGTTGTCGGTTGAAAAGAAGGAGCTTTGAACTATAAACAAAGAACTAAAGTACATCTGTGTGTGATGACACAAAACGTTGAATATCTATTCTTGTGAAAAAGAAAGCAAAAGGGTGATCTCATAGGAGCACACAGACCAACTCATTGTTTCTGCGTTGGAAAATTAATTGTTGTGGATAAGATTTTATTTCCTCACCAATACGTATTATATGAATCGACGTCGCTATACTGCGCCGTTCAATGCCAGCATTCCACCTCACAAAGAGATAAGGCATCCAAAACATCGAGAAGGCACTCAAACAGCAGCCCAAGTTATTGCCTCTTTTAATATCGCTTTAACCTTTTTCAGTACATGATATAATTTTTTCCCGTTGTGTGAGGCTCACCTAGGAAGTCACCGAATTTGTATAGGAGATGGTGGGTTGTTAACCATCACAAAGACTTCAAACAGCCGCACTCGCAAAAATTACTCCGTCATAGGCTACCAAGTGATTAACAACTTGGTATTAAGAGCTTGAAGTAACACAAACTCAGTCAAACTGTATCGGTGCAAAGAGACTCTGTATGTATTTGAAGTATGAAGCTTCTTTCAAGCGAACTCTTAAGCTCTTCAACTACTGTATATACGAGTTATCATTTTTATAGCGCGCATTTAAGTAAACCACTTAAGTGTGAAATATATTGTTTTGTTAGTGAAAAGTAATATTTGTTTCCTAGGAGTTAGAGATCCATCCGCTTTATCTCTTCTATAAGGACGCGCATCATACTGGCTTCATCAGCAACACCATCAAGGATCCTATGAAAGATAACTAAAATGAAGAAAGAAAGTGCAACTATGGATTTTGCACATCTCATCAACACAACTTCGTCCGCGTCCTAGCAACCGCGCCAACTCTCATTTTAATCGCCGCTCCGTCATCCGCGCCCCGACCACCAAAGTATCGGCACAGGTAATACTAAACCAATTATTTCTCAATGCCGGCTTACTAAAGTTAAAGGGCACAATTAAGTTGAAACCAACTTTCTGTGACCTTCATTTTTATAATTTTGTTGTTTTCTTATATTAACAAATCTTCTTCCTATTTGCTAATTGTTTTCGAATAGGCTACTTTTCCTTTTTTGTGTAATTGATACTAGCATAATAATTCTTAAGACATATTATTTCCTTTCAACATTTTCTCACTCGACGAACAGGAAGGCGAACGCACAAAGACGTTTCAAATACGCCATGGTGACTCTGATAACTCTTGCCGAGCTTGCACAACCCTTTTGGCCGAACCACCGACCTATGCAACTTTGGTTTGAAAGTTGACACTTTTAAAAACCACTCTAAGCGGTTGCATAAAATTTGGTACCGCAGGCCCAGGGTCATCAGCAATTCGGTTGCATTTTAATTTGGTGCCGTATAACCCCGGTCGATATCTGCTACATTTGTCCGTTCTTCGAGATTTCTGTCATTTTTGGACAAGAGCTTCCTATTTTTATCGCGGTAAATCCTTTTGATGTTTTAGTCAGAATTATTTGTATGAAGTAAATATTACACCTGCCATTCAAGCACGTGGCTTATTTTATTTTATTTTGAATTTTTGTGTTGATGTGTAGTTGCAGAAAAGGTTCCAGAGTTCTAATCTAAATTCCTTTTCAGATTTAGATATTTTTTTTTTAATCTAGTTTTGCAGCGTGTGAGAGGCCATAAATTTCAATTTCACTTTTAGAGTTTCGGGTCATTTGTTCGGAATTTAGCAAAGAAATATAGAATTAGATATTTGAAGCTTTTCCGTTTATAGGCCCAAGCGTTCCTGTTTAGAATAGGAATATAGTTGCATGAAGATGACTTCCAGAAATAATCCAAGAACGAGGAGTAAAGATGGAGAGGCCAGTGTTCTTTTGATGAAGCCGTCCCCTATGAATCAGCTGACTGAACTATTGAAAGAAAATAACGAAGAGCAACTAAAGAAATTACAAGAACATCAAAAAAATCTGGAGAGAAATAACAAAGAGTAGTTAAAGAAAAGGCAGGAACAACAAAAAATTCCTGAAACAAAATAATGAAGATAAACTAAAGAAATTCCAAGAGAAACGAACTTCGAGAAAAACAACGGAGAGCAAAAAGAAGTTTTGGAAAAAGTGGCACAACTGTGTACGACAAGTTCTGCAAAATTAAAAAAAAAGTATCGACGGAGTCAATAAACAATTATATAAAAAAGTAGATGAACTCATAGTTACAGTACATAAGGAAACCGAGAAAATTAACGCGAGGCTGCGGCAATGCGAAGAAACTGTCTAACAAATAGGAAGAGAGCTAGAAGAAATAAAAACGCAAATAATTAGTCGCTCCCTCCCAACTCCTCAAACAGCCGCTCCCCCTTTATATTGATATGCCGCCTTCCGAATTTTCTCATGCAAAAGGCTACTAATGGCATGGTTTCCCAGGAAGATTAAATTATCTTTTTTCTTAACTGCCACAATTGGAGGATGGTTCATTGAAATTGCTGGGGAGATAATTCGTAGTTACAGCCACTAGGCAATGTGATCCCTTAATCGCAATCTGTATATTTGTGGTGTCAAATAGGGTGGTTTGACGATAGGTTCTGTGGTGTTCAAATTTATCTTGTACCTGCTGGCAGTGTATTTTCCAGGAAAGTTAGTGAAGACTGAACGACGTGCCATTAAAATATTAAATAGGGGTTCATTCTAAATCCATTCTTCGTCTCCTATTTCCTTTCCTACCGGAAGGTCGGTCATCTTAAAGACTGTTCATATAACGTCTTCTCCTTTCCTTGTCCCCTTTTTTTGCCTCCTTCGGCCAAGGATACATCCCATCCATCCTTCGCGGCCTTTATCTGTGTAGCGTTCAATTGTTTCATGTTGGAACTAGCGCCACCTGTGAATTGACGGATGAAGAAGACAATTCCACCTAAAAACGAGGAAGCAGGGAGGAAACGATCTCGCATGAAAACCGGTGGTGTGGGGAAGGTAGTCCCGCGCGATTAGCATCTTGTCTTCCGTTGTTCTTTCCATTGTATCAATGGAGTTAGTCGTTCCTTTCATTGTTTGTTTAATCTTTCGTGGTATTTTGGAAATTCTGTATAACACAAGATTCTGTTGCTATTTGTAACATTTTTTTTTAAACAAGAAAATTTACAGGGGAAAAAAACATTTACTTTAGGTAAGCGTCTTCTTGCGTTGTTGGGGATGATAGTTTTAAAATCAAAAGATGTTTTATTAAAGCACTATTCTTAGTAGACACTGTATGTGGTGCGATCCATTCTCTTCTGCTTTTGTGTACAAGGTAGAAAAATACTACAGTAAATGATCTGATATATTGCTGTTCTTTTAAATATCGCGTTAGATTGCCTCTTGTTGAATTGAATTGAAGTATAACTTACTTTAACCCTACGACTTCCAGGTGGGTCCATTAGACCCATATGGATTTTTTTGTAAATAATTATAATGATACTGTGTGTTTCCAGGTATTGACATTCTCTGACTTTTTCCTGTTTGCACTCTTGTTTTAAATTACTTAGGTATTATTTATTTTTTGTAAGTCACGTGGTAGGTTTACTAATTTATAGCATTAAATCCCAAGTGGGTCCATTGGAACCTGACCTTCATCGAGAGCAAACGTATTTGTCAAACTTCAGCTTCGGTTGAAATTGTGCACTGTAGATGGCAGCATTAGCATTTTAATATTTTCCTAGCTGTCACAGTGAAGCTAGAAATAATAATAATAATAAATCACAGCCATGTTCAATCCACTACTGGATGAGGGCTCTCCCCGAAGGGAGGAGTTGGTCTACTGCTCCCACGCTGACCAGACGGGTTGGGAAAGGAGAACTGAAGCCCTCACTGTGATCGCCATTGTCTTTTATTCACAGCACCTCCCCAATTGTCCTCACGATGTTGGGTCAACACCGAAATTTTTTACCCCCACCGGGAATCGAACCCGGGACCGCTCGCACTGAAGTCGAGCGCGCTACCGACTTTTTTTTAAAAAAATCTCGTTTATTTAACTTTCATAGTACATTGCGTTTATTTATACGATTGGGACCAGTTTATTTTTCGTTTATCTTTCTTTACCTACTTACGAACAACACAGTTAAAATCACATCCATGCCCGAGGCGGGATTCGAACCCGCGATCCTGGAGTCGCTAGACTACCGCACTAGCCCGCACGACCACCCGGATCGGCACTAGGCTACAGAGGAGCTCGAAGATAAAAATAAGTAAAAAAAAATATTACTATGCAATTATGTAGAATGAAATATTTGCTCTTACTTTTTTCTAACCTTGCTCATTTTGGATAGGGTTTTTTGCATTTGTGGACTCGAATATGTCTCTTCTCAGAGGTATTATTATTTTGTGTGCCAATTTGAATAAATGGTAACGTTTTGCGTAAAGTTATAAGTTGTGTTGGCTGTTAGCGTCTGTCATAATCGCACGTGGTGGCCTGTCAGATAGTGCTATACGCAAGTGTTTGTTGTAAAACGAGGAAAGTTTTTCTGGTGAATCGACAGACGATTGTGAATTTGATTTTGAAGAACTATCAGACTTATCTTCAAGGGAAAATTAGGTTTTAGAGGAAAGTCGTGATGATGAAATGACAGCTGGTATTGCTTTCTGGTCGAGAAGTGATTTAGAAATTTGGAATTCAGAACCTTTGGCTGCTTCTCAAGGACGTGCTAGTGTAGCAAATATAATTAGAGAGAAAAACGGTCCTACAAGGATGCGAACAGGGAAGTCCATGATGAAAAGCCCGCGCTTTTGTTATATTTTCGAAAGAATGTTCTGGAAACAATTTGTAAGTGGACAAACAAGGAAGGAAGTATAAAATTTCAAAGTTAATGGAAACCAGTAAGTGTTTTTGAACTTTAGAAATATATGGGTGTGTTAATACTTATTGGAGTATATAAATAAAAAACGAAGAAACTAGTCAGCTGTGGAGTAAACAAAATGGTCGTCCAATATTCAGTGCCATTATGAACAGAAATCGCTTTCAGCAAATCAGTGCTGCCGTACGTTTTGATGACGCGGAACTCCGGGGTCATAGAAGAACTGAGGACAAACTATCTCCAATTCGTGAAGTATCCGAAGATTGGATAAAAACTCTGCAGGACGCTTTTATCCCTGGTGATAATTTGACTGTAGATGAGCAGCTTGTAACATTTCGTGGACGTTGTCCTTTCCAACATTACGTACCTAGTAAGCCGGGTAAGTACGGGATCAAGTTCTGGATATTTGGCGATAGTGTTACAGGTTATGTGTGGAATATGCAAATATATAATGGAAAAAATCCAGAACAAAGAAAAGAGGTTCATCAAGGTGAGCGAGTAGTTAGTCAATTGACAGAACAATCTTGACACATTGGAATATGCTTTGAATACTGGTTACTTCATAGAAAAATATTCGATTTAAAAAAAAAATAACAAGAAAAAAAAACTCAAAAAGTAAGTGTAACCTAGTGTATTTTATTGCATAGGAATACATTTCTGACGTCTAAATTTCAATATTATGTCTCTTATGGTAGTATTTGTTACTTCATAAATAAAAAATACTTTATTTTCCTTTAAAAAAACACTACAAGCAAGTGTATTTCATTGATGTTCTAGTTAATGAAACATAAGAAGGTAGTTATTTACTGTTTAATTGTTCTTCTCTTCAGAAGGTGTACATTATTGACTAAAAAAAGCAGAAAAATCGCCATGGGTCCATTGGACCCAGTTGGTACTGAAAGGTATAAAATGTTGTCTGTAGTTCCAGGGTTAAGCATAATTTAATAGGCCCGGCATATGATAAAGGAAAGAATGGGAAAGGTAGCGGTCAAGATCTTACGTGCCATTCCGGTAATAGCTTAGTGAAGAGGGAGACCCTGTCGCCCGTGAGGTTCGAACTTGAAGTTTAATTATTACTTTCAGGCATCTAAGGCTGAGGCTGGGTCAGGGGAGGGGAAAGGATGTGGGTAGGTGTCTTCAAGGACCTAAGTTGAAGGTACCATCTAGGCATTTCCTTGGCGTGACTGTGGAAAATTTCAGTCAGGATGATCAGGAAAGGAAGGAGTCGACCAGAGTCTAAGTTGAAGGTACCATCCGGCATTTGCCTGATGTGACTGAAAAAAAATCCCTGGATAAACCTGTCAGGATGGTCGGTCACTGGTATCCAACCTAGGACCTCCAGAATGAGAATCCAACGCTCTACCAGTGATTCTGCCAGACCCCCTCTTACAAATTTTCTAGAAAACTTAAACTTCAAAATTTATATGGTCGAAATTCGATAGAAACCGTGCATGAACCCTCCTTGATTTTACACCCTCGCAAACTGAAAGTACTGGCGGAATCGCTGCACTGTACCAACTGAACTACGGCCGCTTCGTGTTTTACAGAATTTCACAAGCCTAGCCACGGGACAACGGTGAGCAGTATCCATCTTATGTACATTAATAATGACAGTTGCAGCTGTATCACGCCATCAAAACAGGATATGCGGATATTCAGGATGATTATTTTTGTTCGTATTATTTACTTAACACACTACATAAATTGTTCTATTGAGGAATAGAAAAGTCACAAAATCGATTTCAAATAATATGCAGTTACTCTGTAAACATTACAGCAATTTGTTGCACACATCATGTTGTTGATAATTCTATAGTATTATTTCTTTTGCACTGCATTTTGAACGCTTTGAAACCTTTTCGCTGATTTATGTAATAATACAACTTACAAACAGCACTGAAACATTTATCTGTAGCTGTTTTCTGGAAAGTCTTTCAAAGAGAAGAACGTGAAGAATTGCAATTGTAATGAAAGACCTGCTCACTGGTCGGTACAAGTAAGGAATATGACCAAGAGTACTCATGTTACGATTTTCGGGGGGTAGATCAAGGAGAGCGCCCATATAAATACTGCCTTCTTTTTTAGTTTTGACTGACATGATCCCCACAGTTTGGGCCATATTAGTATAATTTTCTCCGGCTAGGGCAGGAGGGGCAAGTGCCCACTTGCCCCGGCGTCCTTGAATATGACTCTGTAAACCATTGTCTTAAAATATGTACAATACCCCTCACGCGATCAAAGCATCTTCGAAAACGAATACAACTGCGCAGTTGTTTGTGTTTCTAATTACAAGTTTTTTTTTTCAATTGGGGTTGTTTGACTACGATATCACAACAACCACTCCTATCCCACCACCCGTTGCACAGTTGTTTGCGTTCCTAATGCTTTTCAAAGATGTCGCTATATTCGCCAAGTGTACAACGTCCAAAACGCTTCTTTTCCTAGACTCCTTCCAAGGTTCCTTCACTTGACTCCTTTGGTTTCTCAGCAAAGGGAAGGAAAGGAAGCATTTAGGATTCGGCCTAGATCTTTTTTCTGGACATCAAGACAAGTCCTCGAAACCACATCTTTTATATCATAGTAACATATCTATATCTTTATCTATAGTAACATATTACTTTTGAAAAGGATGAATATTTACATTGTTGATCTCATTGCAATGTCGAATTATTGTTCCTGATGGATGTTTTGCGTTCATCGATGTAGTTCTTCTTCTCGGAAGGTAAAGTCTTGTACTAGGGTAATCATAAGTTTTTGCAACCGAACTTGATCATCTCTTTTGACGAGATTTTTTCGGACGTTACTGTATGTATTACATATTTCATCGTTGTCTATTCCCCATTCGTCCCGAATTTCACAATTTTCTGGACTGGTGGTGAGCACAGAGGGGCAAATACTAGTGCTCCCATTAGAACTGAATGATGCGTGACGTTGGCACACTTCAGGGCCATAAATACCGTCATCCTCATCACTATTAACATCAGAATTTTCCGTTCTTTGGCTATTAAACCTCATTACTTTTTCTATACAATTCGCCGTCATAGGTTCGGGCTCTACGCTTTCTTCTTTCACCATGGGGATCCTCAGCTGAGAATCGAAAATTCCAACAAAGATTTCGTGACGTCCGAAGCCCAATTGAATTTTTGCAGATTGTAAAAATTTCTGCCGTGAAGGAGATCATAATTCAACGATTTCACTATATAACAATCACAAAGGATCTCTTGGTCTACCAGATTTACGCAGATGGTTTATAATCCTTTGACATAATTTTCCCTCTTTCCACAGTCATGTCATAGACTTTCTTCATGGTAGGTCATGACACAATAGAACTGATACGTTTCCGAAACGCCATACTATTTAACGATGTTCCTCCCCTAGAATCCAGAATTAAGTTGGTTTCATGCCCTAAGACCGTCATAAGTACCACACTGTTTGCGGTATCATCTTCCATAGTAATTTTTTCCACATTTTCTAATACATTCACCTCATCTGGATTCAAATACTGTCATTCCTTCAAGTCCATGAGAGAAAAATACATTCTTATGATTTTATATTTTTGTTCTGCTCTCTTAATATCGTCATCCAATTCAGAGTCTCCTGTATTTCCTCCTTTGTGTCCCCGGCCTCCGCAGCCTCTGTCGTGGCTCCAATTTTCACGAAATAAGAATGTGGAAACGTTTCGTTGAACCACCCTGTACATTTTCATCAGGTTTTGAAGTTAGAACACTCACAATTTGTTGAAACTTTTAGCAACAAATCCCTACACTTGTCTCATGTCATATGAACAATATTTTTGTGCCTTTATTGTTTATCAACACTACTGAACTCATTGTTCTTCTACTATGGTATATTATGCATAAAGTATTCACAAATTATATTTTTTTTAAATAAAGAAGGAATATTGGAACAATGTTGGAATGTGCTCGCTAAACCTCTACTGTACTCTTATGTAACAGGTGCAATTTTATTACTGTCATTCATTGTCAACATTATTAAACTAATAAATGTTTCATTAATAAGCGACATAAGCTTTTTTTTAATTTTTCGTGTGTTTAACAAACTCCATACTCAAACCTGGCCACAGAACACATCTTCTAAAGTTGTAGGAGGAAGGTTTATGTCTTTGAGATATCGCTGCCAAAATTTCACATCATTTGGACAATAATAGAAATTATACCTTTGAAGGATTCACGGAAAGAAACGATAAACTCCAGTTTGAATGATTTTGAGAAAAATTAAATCTAAAGTTTAAAGAGTAATATATTATCTTGTATATTAAATTTTCACACGCTTATTTCACGGTAAATGTGTGACGTTTTCTCCGAAGTAAGAATATGTGCAGAAAAAGTCTAAAATAAGTTATTAGATGGCATCGTTATCTCGATTTTCGTAAAAATTGAAGTTTGACGTTTCTTTCTGTGAACCCTTGATTTGTTTACGGTACTCTGCGATTTAAAATGACAGCCGCGAATACGGAATATGATTTTCGATCTTTCTTTGAGGTAATATATCTCAAATGGAAAGGAGTACAAAAGAGATGAAAGTACCTGAAAGTACCTTTCTTTCTAACTTGACCCATATTACTTGCGGAACGAAAATCATTCAAATCTGAGGTCAGTCACCCTGGAAGATTATTGAAATTTGGGTGATTTGAGCTGGAATGACCCGGAGGTGTTACTTTTACAGACAACAACGACTGTCCTTTTTATTATCATATGGAAATAGCTGATGCGATAGGCATGTTTGCAATAGTTGAATCAAGAATCAAAATTTATTACAGATTCTCCGAAAATTAAGAAATATTTTTCAGAATTTACATTACATCAGAAGAGCGGAAATTTTCATTTTTTTTTTCGACGGAAAAGCGATTTCAAGTGAAAATGATAGAAATCTTTCAACGTCAAATGTTTAAACGGGACGAAAGAGACACTTTCGAAGGCGTTTTCTCGTATTGTGAAGCTAGCCTAGTAAATAAAGCGTTGGATCACTGGCCGGTAGATAGCATCTTCAATTTCCACCGAGATGAAGTTCCTTTTCTCTTTTTCAATCATAAGAACATTACGTTTCTTTCTTAGAATCGTTGAGTAAATGCCCCCTTTCACTTCTTTGTATATTTTCAACATTTTATTGCATCGTTCACATGCTCAAAAGATCAACATTTCATCTCAATAGACGGAAATTCGTCTTAAAAAGATTAGCTTTCTATCAGAAAGACCTACCATAGACCCATCGTTTTTGGAGTGGAAATTTATCCTCTTTTCTCCGATGAAAATCCGATTCTGCTCAATTCGAGAGGAATTCTATTTTTCCGAATTTAAGATCTTGTTTCCTTGTGTAGTCAATCTCCTTAAAGACGTGAGAATCGACTCCACGCTGGTCTATAAGTTTTATCAGACCACATAGGATCCTTTTTTGATTATTGTTTTTCACCATATGAGGTACCTTGTACTGCATTTTTAAACAAATTCTCAAAGTACTCTTATTCAGAAAGTCTTTAATTTCAGAGAATACAAAATTATTGTCTCATTAGGGAATGAAACTACTTAAGAGAGATTATATGCATAACCAGGCACTTAGGCTCCGAAACACTTGTGCGAACTTTTTGGAGGAAATGTTTATAGAAACTTCCAAATATCTTATTTCTACTCCCTTCTTCCGTGTTTTCTCATTTTCTCGCAGGAAGTGGGCTGAAACAATAACTGTTTTAGTCACAAACCTGCCCTTACCTACGATTTATGAAAGATTATTTTCATTGTGAATATAAGGACTCCAGTTATGTTTATTTCGAAATTTTATTTGTTTTTTTGAAGAAGTTTGTTGGATGAAATTACAAATGTATCACAATATAGACAAGTTTGTATAAATATGTACGAGTATAATTCTGGTCACTACAAGTGAACTGAACTACTTGCATTTTAATATTTATGTGCTAGAATTGCAATATGTGTGTGTCAAGAGGTGGGGCTGTTGCCACCTCTAGAATTTGAATTTTTATTGATTGCCTTAAGGCATCTACGGCCCAGACACTTCCAAAATTGTGTAGAATTCATTGTACTTCCTAACGTGCCCATTATTGGAATTAGTATCGAAAAGTGACAAATGTCTAACGGTAGGATTTCTCACAGAACGTGTTCTTCTTTAATAGTATATTTTAAGGAATAATTGTGTTAATTTGCAACGAAAGAAAAACATGTTTAAATGAGCATACAACTATATCTTCAAATTCCATATTTGAGTGTTGCATGGTTGCTAATTAGCATTAAGTTTTGAGCTCCCTGCACAGGGTCGTCCTGTTGTGTTTCATGCTTCCAGAATACCTCCAAATCAAACATCCTGGGAAAATCTTGGATGTTTGTTTCTCTTATATACTAATATGTTAGCTGTTGTGAGGTGCTAATGTAAAAAACAAAATATTGTTAGGTGTTAACATATTTTTCAGATAGCATTTAAGTTGCGTGAATGTGTGTTTCTAATTCATTAAATTCCATTGTGAAACACTTCGGTTATGTCTGAAGATTTTTTCTCGTGCAAATTATTTCAAGACAGAAAAAAATGATTTAGTCAGAATAACAAAATTATCATTCCCATTTACTAAACAGCATGAACCAAATATTTTGTTTCCACCATTACCCAAAATTCTATAGGTGTAGTAAGTCTTTTGAACTTAAACTCTTTCTATTACATTCGTGTAAAGACATATCTTTTTATACTAAATGAGTTTATCTTTAAAACTCCTACTGACACTTTTCACTAAATTTTAACATGGGTCACTGTAATCAACAAGAAGCTATCTGGTAAGGCCTCCCTTTATTAGTATGAAAGCCAAGACAAGATCTAAATAATTTTAAAGTTGAACACCAAATACTTGTTTGATGCAGTTTGGTTATTCTGAACAAACATATTTCTGTGTGTATAAATATTATGAAGTTTCGAAATGGAAGAGTAAAAAATACAACCAAGAACTGAACAAAATATAATTAATAGAAACTTAATATAAATAAGTAATAAAAATAAAATATAAATCAGTTTTGAAATTTATTTACCATTGATCTAATGTCTATGTACATTTGTAAAAATATTTCATGTTTTTTTGGACAGTAGAAAAAAGCTGGAATTACAAAAAAAAAAATGTATATAGTGACAGAGAAGACATTAGCCACCAGCCACTTTCACATTATTAATTCTGACACAACCGGATCTCAAAGCTGGTAGAGAGTTACGAAACAACGTCGTTAATATAAGCTTTTGTAACGCAATTTATTTTTAATGCTTTCTTTCTCAAAGTATTTCTATAAACAATTTGTAAAGAATGTAAGTTGTTTGTCTTTGCTTCCGTGGTGGCCTTCCCTCTACGTTCGTTGGTGGCTGCTTATTAACGAGATCAGCAGGAGCAATCGCAGGCGCAACGTCTCACACGTTTGTCACGGTGATGGTCGGCCACGCTAGAGAAGGGTTCTGGTATGGAACGTGGCTGTACATCTGAAAAGGCAAGAGGATAAAAATACAGTAAGCAGCTAAGATAGAGAAGACAACACAAGACATTATGCCAGAAATATATTAGTGCGTTCCAAATGTCGGAGTGACAAAGAAAGTTTTGCAAAAATTTTATGCCGTGACAAAGAATTTAATAGAAACTTTTAGCTGTCGTATTTTTTATATCATTCTGCTGAAGAGGTTTCTAATAAGACTAATGTTTATTTTTGTATTTAATGTACTTCAATAGCTTCAACTCAGCTACCACCAGTAAAGATTCACATATGATCTAAATCTAATCCATTGATCCAAATAGTTCGTTAGGCAGCTAATTATAATGCCAAATGGGATAGTAGCTAAAAACCATCCAATATTAAATACAAATTTTGTATGCACATACGATAAATGATTTAGAATTCTCCTAAAACCTTTGAAACTAGGTATTATTTCAAGAGTGAGATTGCTATAACGTCAAATTACAAGAGATGCACATTCTAAGTTCCAGGCTAGATTATAGCCTTCAAACTTCTCTATCTAAACAAAATATGGATTTCCCGTTTCCTCCCGAACATATAACATTAAACGATTAATTATTTGTATTTCGACAACGTCCTTCAACTACACCTGTAATTAAATTTCCTATATTGAATCGAGGTCCTAATAATACGTCTGTAGGAGTTTCAGAGTTGACGATATTTCTCTTCATATTCACAGAGAATAAGTTTATTTAAAATGAATTTTATTTAAATAAGTTTATTTAACAGACTTCGACCAAACTCAGGTATAGATTACCTGCTCATAGATTAATAAGCAACAAAAATTGCTTCATTCAAGGGGTTCACCTAAAGATTAAGTGGGACAAGGTTATTTTTAGAGTGTATCCCTTTCCCCACCATTTTCTCTTAACAATGGAAGAAGATAAAATTCTCTTTACTCAAATAGATGATTCCGAAGAGGTATAACTAGTTTCTATTCTATACTATAAATTAATAGCTCCTGAAAAATAACAACCAATACCACTAAAATGGCAACCGCTTTGAAAAAAAAAAGTGTATGTTCGCAATTTTTGTCTATATTTGACCAACTGTTGATCCGAAAATTCTTATGTTTGGTCCGATTGCGTACCAATGTCTCCAAGACGTATGCATATGTTGAAAGCTCCAATTTTTATCGGAATTCACTTTTAGAGATTACATCTTTGAGGATTAGTAAAGCTCACATAATGGAGGACTGAAGATTCCCACAATAATTTGAGCTTGATTGAGTGCATTGTTTCTTTCAGAGGAGTGGGCGGGGAGTTAAAACTCAGACAGCGTCAATTACCCCTCCAATTAAAACCAACAAATATAGTAACAACGGCTCATTCATTGTTCTCCTAGAGACCTAGAATTACAACCTGCATAGTGAAACTAACAAGAACCTTGGAAATTTTCAATTGCAAAACTTTAGCATATGTCGCTCACAATATGTAAGTATTTCTCTTTCGATACCTACTCAAGATTCTGAAACTGCAACATTATGCAGAGGCAACTAATGATTGTATAGAAAAGAATAGCCTCAGTTTAAGGGATAGAAACTTGACGTCTTTTTTTTTTTTTTTTTTCGAAAGAACAAGACTTTCTAAAACGGGACTTATGTGACGAACATGCGGTGCACCGTACCACTGTTTGTATTTGTATGTATGTGTGTGTGTGTGTAAGAGAGAAAGAAATATAATATTAGTACACTAAAACCTCACTTATCTGAAATTTATTTATCCGGAACTCCGCTTAATTCAGAATGTTTTTCGAAAGAAATTAAAGTAGTTTTTCGTCAGTTTCAAACTACCTGTACATATGGGCCCCCCAATCATTTCAGAATGACCCTAAATGTTTAATTCTAAACGATAGCTTTTAAAGTAGTCCCCCCCCCGCCTCGAGTGACCCAAGAATTCTACTCACAAAAGAAATTATATCCTTGCGAGTGACTTTCTTTGTGTCACTGTGGCGAAAGTGTTTCCTTTGTAATAAAATTAAGAGAATTAGCGCCCTCCCTTCCGCCATAGTGACACAGAGAAAATCACTCCCAAAATTGATATCACTTCTTTTGTGAGTAGAATTATTGAGTCATTTTTCCCTTTACCCCGAAGGTTTTTTTATACTGATATCACTTATTTTGTGAGGCTGTCTATTAAAAAAAAGTGCATAGTCTTCATACAAACGGTCGATTATGGACCATCGTATGCTCCGTATCTCGAAAACAGTAACTCCTATTAAAATAAGTATATTTTCCTCATGTGGGGTCCGCAATTGACCTCCAAACCCCATGGTACCAATCATTTGGAGCTAAAGCAAAAAGACACACAGAATGAGATACATACTTTTCGATCATTTGTGAAAATTCGGCGATTCGTCTAAAAAAGTCAACTTTTGAACATCTTGACCGATTTGGACGTGTGATACACCGTTTGAAAGATATTGAAGCGTTGATTAAGTTTCCTCGAGTTTCGGCCGCCTATAAGGTCTGGGGTTAGTGATATCAGCAGAAATGTGAAATTTTGATTATTTTCCTTTAACCATCCTTGGGGGGCCCAGGGAGGCCCTACCGACCCAATTTTTTTCTTTGTCGTAGTATGGCAAAGAGCTTTCAAACGCAAATTCAACCATCAAAATCGGCCCTATAGTTCGCTAGATCCGAAATTAGCTGTATATATGTGCGTGCAGCTAACAGACTTGTTTGTGAGCGTCACTCGAAGAACTACCGTTCTCCATGATATAAATGAGCGCGTCAAATTAGTTTTCCGCAGTGTCAAAGCGCAGTGGTGTACTGTGTTTGCTTTCAGTTTATTAAAATTAATTTTGTCTTTAGTAAATTAAAACATTTTGTTGCGTACTTTATTTATGTATTTGCAGTATTTATGTATTATGAACCACGAAAAATCCTAAATCTGGTTTATCTGGATTTCGTTTTTGTGGAACGGGTCCGCTCCCAAGTCCGCATAGACGAGATTTTAGTTAATGGTAAAACATTGAACATATGTGGTGGTCGCAGGGATATTGAACGTAATGCATGATATTTCATATATAGTGAATGCGGAAACGTTTCACTAATTTAGTGTCAACATAATCAGCATACGTCTCCCATTCTTTTGTATATCCTATCTGTTCACTACACTTTTTGTTAAGGAGCGAATGAGCCCTTCCTACACACTGTGGTATGTAGCTCCCACTAGAGGTTTAATCTCTCTATCTTTTTTTACCCCCTCAAGATTTAAGATACCCCCAGAGCATTTTTCTGAAAGAAACACTGATTGAGTTCTTTTCGCACACATTAGAAATATAAGTGTCGAAACATTTCACACGAAACAAAAGCTAATTAACATATAACCAGTGATTTCATAGTGGAAGTTTGTAGATCTACTCACAGTAATCAAAATGTTGTACGGCTTGATCTTTATTTGCTGTCCTGATGGGAACAAGTCATGCAGCATGAACAAACTGAACAGCATACGAGTGTTCAATACTTCTACGTTTCCAGGCACATCTCATATTCGTACAACCACAGTATTGCAGCACTGTGTCAGGAATAAAATTTATGTGCTGAACAGCATTATAATTCCATCGTCAAAGTATCAACCATATTCAAATTTGTGATGAGATGACATAACTGATATGCAAGTATGAATAACATAGTAGTAACTTTTTAGGTGAGTACACAGAGTCGATGTAGGGGCATTCATTCACTGTCTGCAACGAACTTCGATTATATCCAAGATTGATATGCACATTTCCTGGAACGCTTTAACCATTTTGGTAGAACTTTTTAATTGGTTCATGATATCAACAAAAATACAAAGAGGGTGGTTGGTTAAAGCAGAAAATATATAATCATCAAATAAACGATTTTTCAATAGCTCAGATAAGTGTGAATTCCGTAGCTGATGAAGTAAAGCCATCTGAATCAAAGGAACTGTTGAAAAGTGTGATATCATGCTTCATAGTTTCTACAATATCCTTAGCGATTTCAAGAATCCTATGGCATCTGATGTTCTTCAGATATTCTTTTTTGGCGTAAGATGGTTTATTTTTTATTGATTGGTCTTTTTTAAATATTGGCTCCTTCATTCTTTCAGCAGTATCAGATATCAATTTTGATTTCTACACAAATCTTTCGAAACGAAAATCTTGGTACGCTCAAGTCCATGTCTCCAGAAAACTCAAAATTAACTCAGCATCTTGCGATATAACTACTTCTTGAATGAGAAAGTTACGCAACTTCACAATTCCATAGTTGCCTCAATGAATCTGGATAAATTCTAGAATGAACTGTGCATGATATTCTACCTGAATTGATGATTTCCTATCATCTCATGATGTATTTTAAGCTCGTTCGTAAGTGACCAGTATAGTATTAGTTAATTCCCTAAAGCATTGCATGTAACATTCTTCATGGTACACTAATTCCCACTCTGCAACATATTCTTTACGTGGAGCTCCTCCAATTTTCCCACCACTGGATTTCTGACTTCCATTTATGGTTTATTCTTAAGCCATATCAGGCACCACAGCTTTGAATTACGTATTAGTAGGCCGAACAAGAAAATGACCTCCAATAAATTTGCTGTAGACTTTTCGATAATCATTGCTCAACAACTACATGCTTGCTAAGTATGATGAACACCAACTAATATAATCAATACATCTAAATATTGTAAAAATTGCTGCACTGTTTCTAAATGTAGTAGTCCAAGTCCTTCCTTATAAGCTCGAACAAAATTTTTTTTAACAGTATGATATTTACAAATCTTCATTCCAATAACGAAACATTTCACTTCTTTCCATGCAGTCTGAAACAAAGATCCTTAATTCATGGTGAAGGTAAGAAATTAAAACACAGCTTTCGATATTGTTCATAAGCAGATACCTAGTCCTAATTATGCGCCTCATGTAAGAGGATTCTTGCCTCGTCTTTTAATATTTGAAACTTTTCTACATACTTTTAAGATAAAAAGTTTTCCGTTGCATACGTTCGATAGCATCTGCTAGCATTAGAAGTGCTTTCAAAGATGTATTGTAGTTGTTGCCTTCTATAATTGATAATTAATATAACCCAGACTCCTAAAGTGATATTTTCTGTAAAAGCGTGCTCAATTCCACTTCCTGACAAATACTTTTTAATGCATTTCATGACAATTTTTTATATGCGAAATGATCATAACGTTAACATAATGTCTTTAAATTGTTCTGGCATTTGGAGTTTTATATTTTTAGCAATAAGATTTGTATTATTTGTATGTAAGCAGCATAAAAATATTAGTATACACAAAAGTGTACACTGGCCTTTTTTACCAACTATTATAAATGTGGCCAAGCGAAATATTATAAATGTGGAAATTCGAACCAAATTCGAATTTCTTTTTCGAAAGCAAACAAGTGCTGTGCAAATATTTTCTCACAGCAGCCAGTGAACATAATTTCGTCAAATGTTCAAGGTAACTAACCTTACACAGATCTAACTAACCTAAAATACCCAAGGACCTCACCTATTAAACCATAAAATAGTAACTCATTTTAAGCAGATAAAATAAAGTAGCACTCGAATCTCCTATTCATGAGTGCACTAAAACTCAGGAGTCGACATCTTGCCTCTACTCCTAAAAATCATCAATGTTCATTAATATTCATACTAGTTTTCACCAACTATATTAGCCACACTTCTCATTTCAAAATCCAACCAACTAGAACACAATTCACGTTACCACTTAAGCATTTCAGCCAATGATGCACTGAACTGTAATAGTTCCGAGAAAATACTTCTATCGAGAAATTATAAAATAAACGTAAACTAAACCAGACATAACTTCACTAATTATTTCTTTTAAGAATAAATATTCTTTCGCTAATTCAGAACTCTAAAGCTTGGCTCGTGTAAGTAGAAACTAAAATATACACCACTTGAACTAAACTACAGCTACGGAAGTTACACAATCTCTGTTAAGAAAGAACAAGTGCATCTATTCTGAAGTAAAAACAGTTATTAGAAGACAGCATACATTCATTGATTATTACATTTATTCATATGTACTGATTCTACTGAATACCTTATAACATTGGATAAACATTTGCTGAGATCTTGAAATACTACTTTCATCTAAATCCAAAGCGATTAGAAATTTCAATAACATCCTTTTAAAAAATATTGGATTAACTTTAGATAACTTACACTTTTCAATCTTTGTAATTAATATTTTTGGATAATATAATTTCGTTGCTGCTTTTTGTTCATCAGAATATATACGGGCATTTAGATTATATTACAATTACTATGAAACTGATTTAGGTTAGCAGACATTATTTCAATTTCTATAGAATCAAAACTTAAATTGAATATAATTACAATCGAAATCGTTGTTCTTAAAGATTAAATAGAAGTATAGAAATTTCATATGGTACTAAAACATAGGTATTCAGATTAGGTTACCCTAAAAGAACTTTAACATTTTAGTCTTTTAAATTTCGGAAAAGAGGTCTACAATTTAAAGTCAAACTACTTGATATTCGTAGATATCAAGTATTCAAATATGAAATCATTATTCCTGCAATGATTTCCAGTTCTTAATTCGACATCGCTTACTGAAGTGTAGCCAAAAGTAAGAAAGACCATATAATGTAACCTAATCGAAACAGTACATATGCCGAAAGCAAAAGTTTGTATGTTTAATTCAATATTAAGGTAAATAGAAATCATTTTGGTTAATGGAACTTTAATAAGATGTATGTTGGAGGAGGAGGATAAACAATTAGCCTATCTAAACATCTTAACACAACAGCAGCAAATGACAAGGATGACGTCCCAGCAAGCAACCAAACTTATCATAGTAAGCACTGGAAAAACTGGACTAAACCTAAAGTAAATCATTTCTAATTTTTGAAAGCACTATTCATTTTACACTTTAATGAGAGCTGTTTGATGAATTGCTTCTTTTTTCCTTATCTTTACAATCAGATCGGAAACAATAATCTTGAGACGAGTTATCAAATATACTATTTATTTAGAACTGAAATGTGGGAAAGTCTTTTCAGCAAATTATTTCTTTGTAATATTTATTAAACTAACATGATCAGCTCATCTCTGAGTTGATTTGTAACTAGGTACAACAGCTTATCTCGGGAAGTTCCAATGCTCATACTAAATCTGTTAAATTTAACAAATCGTATTTTTAATTACATTGAACGTTTACGTTTGAATTTGACATTTTAAATAACATATTACCACCCACAGATAAAAAGTATGCTTCTGTGAATATTTTATTTTTATTCCATTGTAAATAAGACTTAACAAGAAGGAAACTAACACCAAGACGACCAGAAAAAATGGAACATCGTAAGATGCTAAGAACTATTTTGTTCAAAGATTTTGATTAAAATTCCTTTAAACAAAACAGTTATGAGATAAAAACGTATAACTTAATTTGACCATTATATTTTGAATGAGATTCTTTCATTCAAAATTATATATGTAATAGTATTTGACAAAATGAAACATCGTACCAATAAGATGGACCAATCAAACAAAACCATTGCGTTGTAAAGCGATGTACAACAAAGCAGAAACAAGCTAACTAAGTAAGTAAAAATGTGAAACAAGAAAAAGGAAGAATCGAATATATATTTATGTTCTATCAGACCACATATTATTCTACTAAAAATTAAGAGAGAAAGAATATAAAAGTCATGTGAGGCAAACGTGATTGCTACAATATATATATATATATATATATATATATATATATATATATATATAATCCGCTCAGCTGGTATAGTAGTTAGCGTTGCTGACTACAGATAGAGGGGTCTCGTGCTCGATTCCCGGCGCTGCCAAGGATTTTTGGAACGGTGCCCACCCAGCGTCGTGATGCAATTGGGAAGCTGCTATGAATAAAAGATAATGGCGATCACAGTGAAAGCTTAGCCTCTCCTCTCCCAACCCGTCTGGTCATCGTGGGAGCAGTAGACCAATCTCCTCTCCCCAGGGAGAGGTATCATCCAGTAGTGGATGGTTTCATAAAGAACCGGACCATCGTACTCAAGAAAAGCCCCAATGTATGAAGTATAATATTTTACGCAGTGAATGATAGCTAAATATTACATACATATTGAAGAGTCCACAGTATTTTTATTGTCTGCACAGTATTAAAACGCAAATTTTGACAACTACGTATAATTATTTTTGCGCTTGCTATTTTGTTTACCAATTGTAGAACGTGTACATTGTGCGTTGATAAGATTATTGTTTACTTTTTTAGCTTGCCAGTTACGAATACTCAGAATGTTAATTTCACCGGTGTGTCTTAATGTTTTCAACGAATTATAATGGCAGAATAAGGGACAATCGTCAGCGTACAAGAAAATATCCAAAATATCCCACAGAGTGTTCAAGATTATTGATGAGTAAGTTAAATAGCTTACGACCAAAATTGATCCCTGTGGCACTCCTATTTCAATATCGGTACATTCAGATGTATTATCAGGGGTGGAATCCCAAATTTTTTCTTGGGTACACGCTGTCCATAAATTTTCAACCACAATGTTCTAGGACACGCGATAACCAGAGCTTCAATTTTATAGGAATTATGTTAAATTCTAATGAAACATTTAGACTTTCATAGGATATGAAAACGTAATTTATTACTTTGCTACGTAATAAACTTTGCTTATCTGTTCTTTTTGTTGTTGTTGTTGGTTTTTTTTTCATTGGATATACTCAGTCAGGTTTGACACAATTTCAAGAACAAGACAATTGAGAATATTTGTGTACACAAGTGTTGGACTTCGTCCATTGTCTATATGATTTTATATCTAAACTCGTGTTTCGATTACATTTTCGAGAGTTCTTTATCTCTCGTCTTCAAGTATAGTTTGTAATTATTTTACAACCGCCCGAGGCGGGATTCAAACCTGAGAGAGTGACGGACTGCAAATCGCACGTTTCGATAACAACCATTTTGAAGACTTAACAACTTAAATTTGTAAATTAACTTAATATATTTGCGTATGCACAAAGATTTTGCGTGAGGTTCACTCTTGAAAAATACATAGGCAAGCCGGTCTTACCACGAACGATATGGATCGAACCCGGACCTCCCAGTTACCGGTTGGGTTGAGCCGCAGTATTTTAGTGGTCAGAATACAAACCGGCAGCTGGAAGACCCGGTGTCGAGTCCCTGCTATTATATATTTTTTATTATAATGTTAGTTTTAATTAGATTTGCGTGGGTTGGCTCAGTTCAATGCATGTCCAAGTCTGGCGACTTGTATACCTTAATCTGATGAGTTGCTTATTAGTATTAAAGTTAAAATGAATAGTGTCCGTAATTGCTTTGGCTAAATTCGTTATCATATAACATTTATTTAGAATCCCAGGTAAGCATATGAATCCTATTACTTATAAGACAATGCTCAACAATGTCAAAATCTTTGTTGCAAAACACATCTTACTATACAATATGAACATAATACAAATACATATATTCTTGGTTTAGATTTTACCTTCCCGTAGCTGCATATGAATAATTAATATTCCTTTAATACAAGCGTGCTTGATGCGAAGAGTACAATTTCCATTTACTTATAATAACTAGCTGTATTTCAACAATTCTCAATTCGAACATTCTCCTAGAAATCATTTTAGTTGCAGATCTTTTCGATTTTCAGTCATTTTTCATTCGTTCAGTTTGTCGCCTATCAATACATAAACATTTAAACCTAAATTTTCAGAATTATATAATAAATGAGTTAAGCTTGCTTCTGATTCCATCAACTCACCTCCTGTGTTAAATCTTCAATATATCTCTGAATAGAATTAAGTAAAATTGCTCCATAGTTGATGTACTAGATTCTCAGTTCAAACGTAACATTAATGTGAACTGTTCCTTCATGACACAGAAGAATTACACATCTCAGATTAAATGCGCAAACAATAAATAAATGATTTTCACTCATAGAAATAAATATTTGATTATCACTAACAGTAAATACAAAGATTAAATTTAACAAACAAATAAAAAAATAATGAATTAATTGAATATTTCATTTAAGTTCGGTTAAGTTCCGGTTATTTCTCTGCCACGGCACCAACCAACTTGCATAAGTTTCCAATTACAACTACTGCCAAACAGATGACTTCTTTTCAGTTTCCATCGATAATTTTTTTGAGCGTGAATCCATAGCATTTCGGTGATTCCGTTCCCAGTTTTCGATATATGGCTTTGGATTCCACCGAGACAAAGGTGGGCCGTTAATATTCACAAACATTAAATTAGAAATACTTTCTAAAAACAAGCTGGAGCGAAGTTTATTTGCGACAATGTTCATAACACTAAATCCTCTTTCGCATTCCGCAGTACTGCAAGGAAATGTTTGTGTACAGCGTTTCAAGGGTTTCAAATCTTCCGGAATTGTCGAGGAACTCTCAACATATTCCCGCATACCACTTATTGCCCTTTCCACATTCAAGTTACATCTTTGACAAAGTCGCCTTACTTCGTTTTCACCGTGACGAATTCCGACGTTTTCGGGCCATGTTTTCTGATCTAGTATCGTCATGTCATTTAAGATGTGATCATTAGATTCATTTTTATCACATAATCTTCTCTTCATACTATCACAAACACTTTGAATAAATTGATTAGCATTCAAGCTCTTAACTTTCATATTTCTTCTAAGGGAAACACCTCTCATTACACCGGTTTTCTGAGTTTTCAACGCCTCCTCGTACATTGGTCCAGGTTCCTCCTTATAGGTTTCTATAACCCTGATGGTCCGCCGAACGAGGTAATCAGCACGTTGTAGGGTCATATCTCTGTCTTGCAGCTGAAGAGATAAATAAGATAGCTCCTGCGATATATCGCACATCACACCAAGATCTGCAACAAATTCGTTACTGGCAAGCCTATCTGCCAAACCTTTTAGTTTAGCACAAATGCGAGGTTCAGTTTTTACTATGAAATGTGCATATAATGCTGGAAAGTTTACCCATACTGCACGGACTGTTCTTAAGCTGCTTGAAATCCAGCGAATATCCATGATTCGTCCAATACGCAATAGCTGGACTTCAAGTTCTTTACATATATCGGAGAGCTCCAGTAAATTTTTAGGAGATTGGTTATAATGTGCATAGAGAGTTTCGATAAACATTTTGAAGTGATTTACCCCCGCAACTTCATTAACGGAATCATTTACCGCAAGTTCTAAACTATAGTTCATGCAATGCCAAACAAGTAAACGCGGATATAGATCTATTAGTCTAAAAGACACCCAGTGATTTTGCAAGTAATTTTCTGAAAACCCGCACATTTTCAAGCACTTTAATAAAGTTGAACATATTACTTCAGCGGTCTGTCCTTCTAATTCAATCAGTTTCAAGAACATAAACACTGGATCTTCGTTATTAATCGAGGCCCGAACATACACGACAAGGGTACACTTTTTACTGATAGTTGAAGATTCATCTATCAGCACAGACAACTTAGCAGATGATTCAACTAAATGAGTCACTATAAGCTTGCTCATCTCCTCAGCAATATGACTCACAATGTTACTGCCAGTTTTTCTCGAGTGCAAAATTTGTCCCACATGCACACCATTGAATTTTTCTAATTGAATCAATGATTCGTGATCAGTAAATGGTCGGTTATTTTTGGCTAAATAGTACACAGTCCGGAAAACATTTTCATTACATTTCTGCACCAAGTTGGTCGATTCGACTACTAACTTCTCAATATGTTTCTCTCCTTTTGTCTTCCAAATTGACATAGCAGTTGAATGACATTTCGAGTCACAATGCTTCTTGATCTTGTGCCGGAGTGAAGCTAACTGAGCACTTCTCTTCTCATTTTCACAAGGCTGAACTTCGTACTTACACCATTCACCTGAAAGAGACATACCCTTGTCTTTCAGTGGACCAAGATGGTTAACTTCCGAGCATATCTGACATCCTAACTTCCCGTTCTTGCATGCAAGCCAAGGATACTTTACTTGCTTCTCTTGCCATTGTTCTAGGTTCCATATTGAAGGCCACTGAGAGGATCCATGACTTATGCTTTCCTATAAAAATCAAATTAAAAAACTTTTGAAACAACAATTCTCTATAAAGTACATTCATTAATACACATTACAAAAAACGTAGAAATACTTTAACGATTCAAAGAATACTATTATACACAACGTATAATGTGTTGAATTCACTAGAAGGATTCAAATTAAGATATGCTGTATTTTAAACTAGAAATATTAAAACATAAAACTCTATTCCAGTTTAGGGTAAGCATGGCGCTTGTATTAAAAATTTAATAACTCTTTTTCATTTCAGTTTCTTTATCTTCAGGTTAATTACGTTGTGAATTGCATGTTATTTATGGCCTTCAGGCATCTAAGGCTTAAGCCGGGTTAGGGGAAGGGAAAGGAAGCAGGAAGATGTCGTCCAGGGCCCAAGTTCAAGGTACCATCCCGACATTTGCCTGGAGTGACTGAGGAAAGCCCCTGGAAAAACCTCAGTCAGGATGGTCACCCGCTGGGATTGAACCCACGCTATCCCGAATGCTAAGGCAATGATCTACTACTTAGCTACGGCCGCTCGGTATTCATTATGTTGTGTTAGCCGACACTCGTTAAGGTTTGTTTAGGTTACTTTTACATTAGGAATCTGAATGTTAGACCATGCTTGTCCTAAACTGGATTTGCTTCCCAACATCCATTCCGTTCCAAAAAGTTGGGCCACAAGTGGTCTATCCTCTTTACATTAGATGTTGTAAAAGAAAGTTAATCATTATGCAATTAATACTATTCATTTCTTCTGCGACCTTATTGATTTAATTTACATTTGATAGGAAAAAAATATATTCGTTCTTCGTTTATCGAAAGTGCACCCTAAAAAGCTAACATATAGAAAGTGAAAATACCGTATTTTAGTATATATTATGTCCTCTGTGTGCACAACTAGGTACCATTTATTTCACTATTTGTAGCGAGCTTACATTGTTCACATCGTACTTTCTGTTCCATTCTTATTTTCCTGGGTGATGATACAAAGTTAAAACGTACTACACCTTGTGTCCTAAGCGTGCATTGTTAAAAGCCATGAATGACCTAGACGAACAATGGGAAATTTACTAGGCCCTACGTATTGATTTAAAGGTGTTTTCATTTAGATGTGTGTTAAAAATTTCACAATTTATGCGAATATAAGACGCTCCTCAGTTTTGAACAGGCAAAAATAAAAATAAGAAAAAACGTGCCTTATCTGATTTGAAATTCTTTTCGAAAAACGATTTTTTCGTCAAACGAAAAACTAATATTTTTTTTTTAAATAAAGAGCAACAAGAAAGTTTTCGACAAAGGAAGAACGAAAGAATTTTCCATAATTAAAAATATCCCCCCCCCCCCGTCAAAAAATCAAAATAAGAAAAAGCTTTTGAAATAAAAGAAGAATCTAGAAAATAAAATATGAGAAATTTTAATATAAAACAATTGTTTTCTTCTTTTCTCTTCTTAAGCTAAATAATGGAAGGCTCATATGGAAGGCCCACGTTTACTCCAAAGAGAATGTTTGCGAATCCCTTGCGCTTCTATTGCAAAATTTTGGAATATGAATTTTAGAAGAGAACAGTTTTAAAATCTTTGAGGGTACCACGTCACTGTAGCCTATATTGTTAATGGTATTGGATTGGAAATATCAACCTCTAGAGTAGAGACGTAACAATAATTGCTCGGACCCGCCTGCACAAATTAAATTTAAGCCCCTGAAACAGAACATACTCCTGAAGCTTTCCATCTCAAATTAGTAAGTTTAAGAAAATTTATACTAATCAAGTCATATATTTTGATATTATTATTTCTATAAGGTCTTTACGGAAATTTAAGAGACGCATATCTTATTTTTTCTCATTTCCAAAAAATTGTCCCCTCGAAATATTCCTTCCTAAAGTTCATTATTGATAATTGTAGAAGTTATCATCACTAATTATAATTAGTGATGCTCAAAACGTGTATGCTGTATTATTTTGACAAATTACAGCAACTAATAAACATGACAAAGTCATTCCTTTTTTATGGCATATGTATGCATAGTTTTTGATGTCGAAAGAGTACTCCCATGTGGTTTGTACAGGGTACAGAATTTCTGATAACTTAGAAGAAAAATCGACAATTCCATTATTCCGGGAATATTTTACTCCCTTCCGTAACAAAGTACGTACTTGTTCTTTGAAATTTTTGAGTAACCACTTGTAGGTACTTTACCGCAAAAATACCTTCAGATGATAAACGGACGCAATCATCATCATGCAACCTGGCAATGAGAGTCTCTTTTATTGATAAAGACACCAAAAGTTCAGGGAAATGCATGCAATTCTTACTCCTGTTTGTTATGTCACCACGTTTATTTAAACAAAATTTTCCGCAAAGGAAACCTGTTTGCCATATCGACCTGGCTCAACTGGAAAATAGTGCAATTCATGCTTATTTCGACCCACTTTTAGGCACTACTTCAAAGAATTTCTTAGATGCCCTACTTCCTTTGGGAAATTTCTTGCGCACGCATTGCACAATTTTCGCATATGTACTGTGGAAAGCGCAGGCCTGAAGTCTTTGAGCGTACCATGCCGCGTATGCTCTATTCTTCCTGGTATTTTAGATCTGAAGCTCTAGAATTAATTTTCCCAAACAATATTATTCTACTGGGAAATCCTCAATCTGAACTTGAAAATATTTACTACAAGAAAAAGGGTACTTACCTCGGGCTGCCGGACATCTGTTCTCGCCACTTTGGACACTGCATGATCATCTTCGTTTTTTCTTTTCGATGACAACCACTTCTCCATAAATGTAGACATAATTCCTAATTATGTGGCACAATATACAAACACTCTGTCACTTAAACAGAAAACTCATTACACACAAAGAATGTATCTCACTCGTCTCGTAGCTAGTGAAACGCGTAACTAACAACACTATGTTGTTTCTGTGATTTAGTCACCGTATAATAAACAGTTCCCATTTATGGTCAATGACAATGTTCATTTACTAGCTGCCCTATCGTGACACCGCTCATCCTGGGACAGAGACAGCAAAATATTGACAATTGTTGTCGGAAATGATTTACAAAGAGGGTTTATAATTCTTGTTGTATTTGGTGTCATCCTTGGTAGCTACTTCAATCTTGTGAACAAACATTTTAAACCAATAAACGTTTTTGGCGGAACTTATGAATGGTGAAATGTGAAAGAAACAGGAAGGAAAACATATCTCCATTGCCACTTGTTATTTACCCTGTTTTCAATGCCTTTGGCAGGGGTGAATTGCTGTTTTATAATACAGCGACCTTGGTTGTGTTTTTCTGGGATAAAATTCAGTTTGGTTTGCTCATAAAATTTCTTCAAGTTCCATTCATTATTTTCAATATGGCGAAAGGTCACATTCTTCAACCTCAACAACATCCAACAGTACCAGATTTATCTAAATCATAAAATTCTTTCCACATACCCCACTTGCGAGCGTCTTATCCAGCGAAAGGGGATTTTGAAAGCTTTGTCGGAATGTCTTTTTTTTTTCTAGTTCTAAATGTCCCCAAAACAAGCACAATATCAACTTGCAACTGGTTTTTATCATCCCTCCCTCTCTCCTCTCTCTTACATCTTCTCTTCTTCCTGGCTCAGAGGGGGGGACATTTGCAGGACAGCACCCACGATTGTATTGTAAAATTAACGGCTCCCGTAGAGGGGCCGGTCGGAGGGCAAAGCATGTCAAGAGAATCTCGACTGAACCTCAAAATTGTGGTTTCCTTTCAGCGAGTTTATGATATAAACAATAATAGTGGAGAAAGTGAGATCTTATAGAGGGTTCTTTGTTTTGTTACGGGGTTACAAATGTTGGCTCTTTGACTAGGGTGGGAAATGCTCCCAGCTTCTGCAAAATTAAATGCACGTGTTGTTCCAAGGTTCGTTCCCAAACATTGAACTGAAAAAGTGAAAAGTATGTGAATTTGTGAAACTGTCCATTCCATTATTTACATGTATTTTCCCTGCAGATAGCACAGGGTTGGAAATTCATGAAGATTAAATTCGCTTGAGTCGTCCCTTTCATTCCCCGTTTCACTGCCAGGTTTCAAATAGCTGAGTACACGGCGTGTACCCAGCGTGTACCAAGCGTTGCTCTAGTATTCAGGTAGGTACACGCTTCCTTCTAAAATTTTGAGGTGGGTACACGCCGTGTACCCGCGTGTACCCTCCATTCCAGCCCTGTGTATTATTACTAATTACTTTATTGTGTGTAAGTAACTGAAATTATTTGTGGGCAGATTAAACTGGACGTAAGCTTGTTCAGTAGTAAATGAGGTTGTACAGTGTGAGATTCTTTGTTAAAATCCAAGCAAATTATACCAATATTTCTTTAACTCTTCTCGTGAAGTATGTTTCACCACTTCGTAGTTAATTCAAGTAATGGTATTTCCGTGGAGCGATTTCTACGAAAACTGTATTGTAACGGAACTATGTGTTTCCATTTTTCGGAATTAAATTTTACTCATATTTCTGTTATAAGATGATGATGTATTAGCTTTAGGTCAACGGAAATAAATGGCGATATAGGGTTATATTTGACAAGTTTTTAGCGAACTTGACGACGGTCTAATATTAGGTTTTACATAGAAGGTCATTCACTCACTCTTTGCCACCTACAACTTCCGATATTGAAACCGACAGATAGTAATAATAACGACCGGCAGTTCAATCGACACGATCACACATATCTTCCGAGAATGTAAATGCCTATTGAACACGTGTGTCGTATGTCAACGTGAATAGTGAATTGAGAGAATATGTTGGCAGCTCCTATCCCAGGACTATTAATCGCCAATTAAAGATATTCATTATCCTCTTTCTCTTCAACTAGAATGTCATCTGTCATTCGTGTCTAAATCCGAATTCTTAAACTCAGTAGATAATTTTCCCTTGAGAATCCTTTCCTTCTCCAGTTTTCACCCAAAGTTCCAATACCCCCGGTTGCATCACTGTTAGCACACAATTGGAAATCAATGTATCCGAAATTGTAAAGTTTGTATTTTGGGGCAATTTTAGTAACTATTGACTTCGGCCCGTCTCGAGTCCATTAGCTGTTAAGTTTCTAAAATTCACAAACAAACATCCATGCCCCAACCGGGATTCGAACTCAAGTTCGCTGGCTTAGCGCCCCAAACACCACTACTACCAGGGCGGCATCAATGTGTCCTATGAAACGTTTCAACCCATTCCACTCCATGCTCAGTCTTATCCGAGATTTCTGTTAGTTAACTTCGATTAGTTCAGTATTTGCTACCGTCGTTTTGATACTTAAAGTCACAGTTTCGAACTTAGTTTTTGTAACAGTTTTGAGACTGAAACTCCGCTGCTTCCAGCTTGATATCGTTAGTTTCGAACTCTACCAAAATTATAGTGACATTTGAAAAGTGATGAACTAGAAGTTACTAGGCAAATGAGAGTCCGTCACAGACTTGAGACGCAACAGCTATTATAGGAACTCTATCCAATTGAGACCGCATAGGACGGGAATAATTCATGAGCTCAGGCCCCGAGTTAAGTGCCAGTTACAAGATTCAGTAAACCCCTTTAGTGACTTTTGTTCAGCTCTGCTAAATTAATTGCCACCCAATCTCAGCCCAGGTGAGTTGCGATTATCTTGTTATGTTTTGGTTTGGTTTCACTAATTTTGGGAACGCCGAGTGTTTGGAGTGATGACACATAGGTTATTTGTAGTTTAGCTCTGATGTAAGTATTGCGCCGTCATTTCAGGGAGAACGAAGCTTGTATAATCCGATATCCCGCGGAGAGTATTTAAACGGTATAATTTAACCTTTCGAAATCCACGCTGATTATAAGAGTATGTGTAAATGAAGTCCCCTGGTAAGGACAAACTGGTAAAAGGGACTTGTACCTCTAAAGCGCATCTACCAGCCACACCTAAAAGTAGTGCTCTCCCGAGGAGGTCACCCTTGTGTTACTCACCCCATTTTGCATTGTAGAATTTGCTTTAATTTACTCCCCGGACATGATTTCGACGCCCAATTAACCAATTAGGTGACCATATTGTTTCTCAGTTAGGAGGATGCTACGTACAATATATTCTTCTGAATTGAAGATCAACCACCTTCTCTAGGATTTTACTAAGAGTAGGTGTTACAGAAATAGACCTATAGTTATAAATAGACGTTAGGATTTAAATTATCTACGATGCCAAACGCGATTAATACCGTTAATTCAGAACGTTTTCTGTAGTTTAGGTTTGTATCAGCTTGAAAGGTTATGTATATCGAAACATCGTTAAACTGAAATCGAGGCACGATGGAGAATTATTATTTAGAATTACAAAGTCATTGAACGTGAACTGGTGTGAATTCGATATCGTATAATTCGTTAGAAATATTGATTCTTACACTAGGAAAGTAAGAATTAAACACATTTCCTTCTCGTTTATTATTCTACATTATTGATTTCTATTCATGGAATATCAATACCTTGTTTCCCACAGGCAATAAGAAAGTAGGAGTTATGCAAACAAACATTATTGTTCATTGTTTGCATAATGACATGAGAAAACTTCGTTTAAATTGTGTGTATTTCTAGCCTGCTTTATAATAATTTTTACCCAATAGCTTACCTTTTATATGAATCCCGTGAGCACGTACCTATAGTTTTGGTATGTTTGAACAGTCTACTTTCAAATAAAATAAGTTTAGATAAGTAGTTTGTTCTTCCAGGCTATCTGCTGGAACGTGCATAGAATCATAACTTAATATACACCAATACTCAGCAATGAGTATCCGGAAAAACTGGAATATTGAATCCGATTTTTAAACAATCTCTACCGTTGCGTTGGGTCTCTTGTAAACACAACCGATCACTATGTGCTTCACATCGTTGTCTGTGCGCACAAATGCTCATAAACCTAATAATGTTTAACCCTAGATTACAAAGGCAGTCTGTACCAAACGTTATTACAAAGGTGTAGTCTGACAGACTACTTTAGAAAAAATAAAAAGACACATTAAAAAAACATGTCATAATCTTGAAAGCAACCTTTATAGAGTTTTGAATAGATCTAGTTGACTTGGCACTCACAACAGATGCTTCCTTGAAGGTCTTTGTAATCTAATTCATCCACTGTACCTCATAAGCAAAACCGTAGTCTACTAGACGACACAAATTAAAAATGGCACAGAAAGAAAGAGACTAGGAAGGCAACCACACTTCACCTTTATTGCCTATCCACGCACTGAAGGTACACGGAGTAAAAGACGTGGGAACCTAGTGGAAGGGGGTGGGGGAGATTTCAGCACTAGTCGCGTAGTCTGTCAGACGACGCCTTTGTAATCTAGGGTCAAAACAATAGAAAGAGTGCTTTATTTCTATATTTATAAGATGAGAGAAATAATGATTCTTTCTCAATATGTTGTCTGCTGAATACAAAATCAGAACATTAATAATAAGACCCCTTATTGGACGTCCACCTTAAAGTATAGTTCAGCACACATATACATAGCTTATGTGAATAGGCCCCGAGAATTGCTTAAAAGTCATTCATTTGAATACTCAGAGATATTCCATCTCTTTAACATTTGTTACCAACTTGTATGTAAAACTGACCTTGTTTGTGTTCCTCAAACGTACGCAATTGAAATCCCCCAATTCATACATTTCTTAATTAGGTTTATTTTAGAAAGGTTTCATTTTGAAGGCAGTTCATAGATCTGAAGACAATACTTATTCTCAGTTGTTTCCAAAGTAGTATGTTGCATATTTCATCAGTGCAGTTCCTGAATAATCACAGCTTACAATAGAAAAGATAACATCTTCCATTACACCGAATTAACAAAGCAAGTATTAATTTCTAGAAAGAATTGTTCTTTCTTTTGTTTCCAGTGTCGTCATCTTTATCAATAATTGTTTGAGGTGTGCAAGAGGTTAATCAATGCAACAACTACATATATGCACATTCTAATACCAACTAAACCACATATTAAATCAGGGGTGTATCTAAAATCCATCCCGTTTATTTCCATAAATGAACTTAAACTGGCATATAACAATGTGAGATGATTTTCTATGTTAACATCTAGGTCCATTGCTCAACAAATGCATATCCACCATATAGTTACTGTACACAACAATTAACATTCCTGGTCATAGTACATCTCATATCGAATTTCGCATGTATAGATTTCCTAACATACCTGCTGAATATTCAATTAGTACCATCCATAGACTATAATCATAGTTCTGATAATAACTACCATATTACCATTCATTTGCGACCTCAAACTAATAATTCCCAACAGTGACGTTGATCCATGTATGCAGAAACCATGTCTTCATGTGTCTTCATGTCTTTAAAATGGCGAGTCGTTTCCAACCCATGGCAATACTCTTTATCATATCTTATCACGTCTGTCTTTTATATTTTCCAAAGGAAATTTTACATTTGGAAATATAGTGTTCGTGAGAAGATTTATCCAATGATGATGTCACTCTAATGTCGAAGTTGTTGTTAGTGCTGTTTTATTGTGTTTCGTTGGGACCTTTAAACTAATAGTTAGATTTTTGTATCATTAAGTTCCGTTCAAGCTTCCTCATTACGTTCTGGAATACGGAGAGTGAATAATCATTATAGTCCTGCGTGGAACTCTTATGAATCTTGGCCATAGTTTCCTTCATAGTCTCCAGAAGATCCTGCATCATAGATGTCGTTTCTTCTTGATTTGGTAGTTCTTTAGTATTTGATGGACAAAAGGTGGATTCATGTATCATTGAATCACACTTAGGATGATCCGTATCAGACTGTATTAGGGCAGAAGAAACGTCAACGAGCAATTGTGCATCGTCTTTCATTGCTGAATGATCAGTGAAACTATTTAGACTAATGTCCTCAGCACCATTACTTTCAGAATCGTCTTCTTGGCTTCTTAACCTTTTATTTTTCCTAGAGTTCTTAGAACGTAACATTAAACTGGTTTCATTGGATGCTTTAACTTCATTTTCCAGGTCAAAATCTATTTGGGTAGAAACATCTACAGTACAAATTTCCTTAATTCCATATTCAGCACATTGGGTGGATTTTTCAATGCAGAAACCATATTGTCGATAAAATTAAAAAGAACAAAGGAAAAGCTAATTCCATTATCTTTTTCACATTTCCAATAAACCATAAAATAAAATTCTTGTTTGATAATGTGTTGATGCAATAGTTCGTTGAAAGTTCATATAAATATCCTAACAATACACTCTCCCTTCCGTTGATTTAAACTTACCTCTTTTTACATAAAATAAACTAACCTCCTTTGTATTTAGTTCCGAAACATTCCAAAATGTTTCACTTCAAAGTTCATATAATACGCACACAAAATAAATTCATTGGTTTCATAACAGAAGTTAATCTTAATTAATTTACTCATTCACTTTGTTGACATGCATATTGTAGGGGAAAAGAACATCTTCGTAGCTCATTAGATTAAGTTCAATTCAAACATTTAATATTGAACACAAAATAAAGAACAAATATAATCAATTAATTATCATTTTATGAGATAAACAAATTAACTTAATTAAGTTTCAATGTAAATTCTGCTAAATTAATAACAGTTTATTAGGTTTGTTGTATTGAGATTAAATAAAATAGATAAGCCAATGTCGTCATCGTTATCCACTACAATTCTAATTCAATTTCAGCGTAGTTCAAAGAGTTGTACAACGCGTTGAATATCATCTTGCACCTCCTTGACATATCCTTTATTTAACCATACTTGCCACAATTATCTGTGGATGCTAAATAATTGTCTTGAAACCCATATCAACGAGTAGGTCATGTATACATGTATTTTGATCCTTTTCCATCATCACTTGTTGGGACATTCTCTGTTCTGGCTTCAGACGTGTCAAGCATACTATTTGAAGATACTATATCCATCTTAACATTTATAGACACATCTTGCAATACTTTTGGGCTGTTATCTATTGTACTGAAGTCATGGTTAGTTTGCTTTTGAATGTCTAACTAATGTCGTATTTCTTTATTTTGTGTCAACAACTCATTCACTACCTGTTTTAATTCCATCATGTCATGATTAAGTTTTGAAGTATTTTCTTTGTTCCACTTATTGTAATTTGATTGTTCTCTGTAGTGCTATTGGCATATTTATTGATAAACTCACGTGATTGACCTGAGATTTTATCAAAAGTTACCTCACGTGTACGTGGTGAGCTTTGTAATTTATATCTCCAATTTCCATACAGAATATCGAGAGAATATCGTCCAAGAATAACGTATGGTAACGGTTTCTTAGTAATATACCACACTAACTTATATATACGAAATTTATGTACACAAGAAATATTAATTTTACCTAGTATGTCTATATTGGTTCCATTAATATCTTTGAGGTTTATGTCATTTTGATTGAGGTTTGTTGTTATATTTAACTTGGTGAATGTGTCATTGTCCATGAGGTTGTATCCACTTCCGGAATCTAAAAAAGTATGTAATACTTTGTTCTCAATATATATAGGAATGGACATTGAAGGTGAGATGGGTACAATATAGTCCTCATCTAACATATTAACCCAAATGTTATTGATGTCAAAGCCGGATGAGTTAAATTCTTGATGTTCTTTCTCCTTTTGAGATATTTAATGAATGTGTTGTGTTTCTTTAACATCGTTATTGATATGCTCTGGAAAATGTTGTGCACGTTGCCTACATTTGACTATAAAATGGCCAATGTGACAACACCCTTTGCATATTTTTCTATATCCGGGCATGACCCTTTTATGTTAGATCGCCCGCAAAAAATACAGTCCTGTATCCACTCGCTTTTTGAACTTGATCTGTAACTGTTCCTGGAGGATTGACGAGATGCCCAATTAACTTCATTTTCCACTTGATGAATGCGATTCAGTCTCTCTGATAATGCTTTGCTATCTTTCTCAATCATCTCATGATGGAAAGAGATTTTTACAGCTTCATTTATAGTTAATTTATCTATAGAAAGCAGTCCTTTTCTTAATCCATTATCATGTACACCGAATATTAACTGGTCAATAAGTGCCTCCTCGAGAAACGTTCCGTATTGACAGCGACTTGCTTGATTTCTCAAAACCTGGATATATTCACTTATAGGTTGTTCTGGCGGCTGTGACAACGTGTGAAAATGAAAATGGCACGTTCTGAAACTTGTTGGAGTCTCTAAGATTGTGCATAAAAGTGTTTCTATCTCTGGTAACGTTAAATCCTCTAATTTCTTGGGTTTAGCTTGGAGCATGACTCTTTCAAAAGTATCCGAATCTAATGATGATAGCAATAAACTTGCAGCTTTCGTTTGATCAATGTCACTGATTTTACAGTGGAAACGAAACCGTTGTAAGTATAACATTACTTTGTTCTTACCAGGATCAAACGTTGGAAAATTGAGAGCTGTGGCAGCCATGATATTGTAGTCTGTATTCTGATTTTGCAACCTTTTATTCTCGATTTTAAATCATATAGAAAATGTTCATCCCATCCTCGTCGCCAATTGTTTGAGGTGTGCCACAGGTTAATCATAAGCCCGCACGCTCAATGCAACAACTACACATATTCACATTCTAATACCAACTAAATCATATATTAAATCAGGGGTGTATCTAAAATCCATCCCGTTTATTTCCATAAATGAACTTAAACTGGCATATAACAATGTGAGATGATTTTCTATGTTAACATCTAGGTCCATTGCTCAACAAATACATATCCACCATATAGTTACTGTACACAACAATTAACATTCCTGGGCACAGTACATCTCATATCGAATTTCGCATGTATAGATTTCCTAACATATCTGCTGAATATTCAATTAGTACCATCCATAGACTATAATCATAGTTCTGATAATAACTGCCATATTACCATCCATTTGCGACCTCAAACTAATAATTCCCGACAGTGACGTTGATCCATGTATGCATAAACCATATTGTCGATAAAATTAAAAAGAACAAAGGAAAAGCTAATTCCATTGTCTTTTTCACATTTCCAATAAACCATAAAATAGAAATCTTGTTTGATAATGTGTTGTTGCAATAGTTCGTTCAAAGTTCATATAAATATCCTAACGATCGTTTTATTACTAGTCTTTGAATCTAGCATTGTTCATTTCATACTCTATCAAAACCTTCAATATCAGTAGTGCTTAAAGTGTACACTAAATTACTAATTAGATTATCCTTGCACAATTGGAGAATAACTTCCTTTGCTCCCCTTTGGACATCCGCAGTTTAATCTATACATTTTGCTCTCTCTCTCTCTCTCTCTCTCTCTCTCTCTATATATATATATATATATATATATATATAAATATTTATATAATAAAAATAGACTAAATTTTTGCCCTTAAACTACGAAAGAAGTGCCTCTGAGATTCATTAAGTTAATTTGGGCTATACTTGGAACAGAATAATATAATATAATATACTTATTATTTGATACGGATTAACTAACGTAACATTTTCGCAAGATAATATAACAATGAAAGGTATTTAGTTTTACAGATATAAAACAGTTGTATATGCTAGTGATTACTAACAAAAATAAACTAAATAGAAGTAAAATTTTTCACGTACATTAGGTTCAGATTATGCATAAGAAAATACAATAATTAGAACATAACATGTAAGAGAACACCCATCTAAAAGTTCACATTCCATGTTAACATGTTATGGGCGAGATCTGTCGGGGACATTGTGAACTACTAGTGTTTATTTAGGGAGTATAGTATGTGGAGTCCTATAGTAAAGCTACAGACATCTACAATAGTTTAGTTTCATCACAAGTTCATTTTTATTCCATAAATGTTCGTGTATTCCATTCCAGGATTGCCAGAACACAACTATTTAGAATTATACAAGAAGTCTCGCAGACCCACCTTAAGGCGATTAGGGACATTGAAGTTTAAATCAAAATTCCAACAGAGACGTCGTTCGACAAACTCGAACGATTGATATGATGTATAAAACTGATGCCTCGAAGAACATAAGAATCAACATAATTTGATATAAAGCTTCTCCAACTACAGTACAAAATATATCGAAGGGATCCTACAAGGCACCCCTTGCCTATTATAGGGTTCTTTTAGTGCATTATGTAATTCAATATCCAATAAAGAAAATGTACAAGTGAGAAAATACGTCATAATCAAATCGTACGCAATAATTGAGTTTAAAAAAAAAAAAA
>JAGDQP010014019.1:0-28914 GCA_022664845.1 Lepisma saccharinum
AAACCAACTTTGACATAAACTTATGGCGTTGATCTTCCAACTAATGGATATGCAAAGTGCAATGTCAGTTTGACAAAGTACATGTCAGATTCTCTTCACCCTAGATGAAGAAATACATACTTCTTAAGCAAGTTCTCTTCACAATACAACTTCAGTTCACAGAGAGAGAGAGAGAACAACTAGAGAGAATTCTCAGAGTAGCATTAACGGAGAACTCACAATGTAGAAGCTTAAACTCGAAGAGAATTCTACTTCCATACCCCTTTGTTACCTTGTTATTCATTTAGTCTAAAGTAGTTGTAATTTAGAAAATTGTGGCTTGAACTAGGCCATGTTACTAATTATATTTTGCTACAGCTCAATACTTTTCTAGGGTCTAACGATATCTCAAATTTTAAGTGTTATAACTTTACGATTTTATCATTGCATTTAATGAGATGAGCGAGCAAAATTCTTATACGTTCTCTTTGTACTTTTTTGTAAATAAATCACTTCTAGGTTTCTGGACGATGATCATCAATTTTTTAGTGATAGTTATAGTAGTGTAGAAGTTTTAAGAAATTAACAAACATTTGTATGATTTCCATGATAATGGTACTAAAAAAAAAGCGGATTTTCAAGAATTGCACAAGAACGGCTGGACCAATTACACACAAACTCGGTATTCCGATAGAGTGAGTGGTACTCCATGTTCTTCCTGCATCAGAACTTTCCCATTATTACCATTGCCATGGTAGCGAGACTTAATTACTAGAACTTACATTCGCGCCTCATTTGTGAACGTTTAGACTAATTTTCTTCAAATTTAGCATGATAGTGTAGGACTCAATTCTTAAGACTTGAACCACATCAGAATGTCAAACGATCGTTTCCATGGCAAAGAGACTGAATTATTAAACATATATTCGACCTTACGTGAGAATCAATGAGCCGATTGCAGCCAAACTTTACGTAACGATGTGAGAAAGTCTCAAATGTTAACGGACATACCGTTTCCATACAAATGATACTCTCTCATAACGCACACATTGAGAAATATGTGGATTCAATATTTGCTGTTTTAATTAAGCTACCGAAGCAGAATAAATTATAATTGGCTGAAGATGGCAGACTACCGATAAAGTATCGCGTGATACACATTTCGGCGACCATCAAACAAACCGCTCACCCCCAAGACGCCATTTTAATATTTTGAAAATAAACCTGAAATTATTTGAGAAACGTAGAGTAATATTTAGATTTTTAATATCTCACGTTCTCATATTGTTGTATCAAGATGAAACAAATGATATCTTATTATTGCATCCGAAAGTAGAAAATCCAATCAGAATAGCAAAACTATGTAACGCCACAAAGTACAACTCGCCATCTTGAAAAATAATTAAATTTCAGTAGTTCGCATTCTAATACGGGTATCGAGGTGAAGTAAACAATTTGGAGTTCTGGTAGTCGAACCTCACGTGCTTAAGGAAACACAAGATATCTTGAGAGGTAAAGCGCCTCTGTGCCCTGACCTGAGTCTTCCCTCGCCCACCTTACTCCTGTTTACTTGGCCGTAAAATACTCTCATTAAAATTAATGTGTGTCTACGACTACTATAATCTGTTTTGCACTATAAACGTCAACTCGTTCAGCTTATATTTGTAAACATTGCCAAAGATAAATGCGCCCTAGTTTAAAATTAATGACAGTTTCTTTGATGTGTTAGGGTCTAACGAAAATACACCGTTGAATTAGATAAATGAATTTTCAGATACATTTGTACATATCTTGCATGAGAATAAAGGGAAAATCTATCTATATCATTATTTTTGTTAAAGGAAAATTCATATAGCTAAACACGATAACCAATAGAGGACAGACGCAGATGCCGTAAATGGGGGAACGGCGAGGTTTCAGGACACCAAGTTGATTGCGGGACAATGAAGGTTGGTGAAGGCGCAATGTTTTGAACTTGGATAGATGGGGGTGCATCAAGTCTAGCTCCGTCACTGGAAAGGCTCATGCAATTTGCACAACAATCTACAAAGTGAACATAAAACTGCTATCTAACTGACTACAGAAGGTCTATTATGTTATTATTAGTGATACAATTTGTGTTACGTGCGGAACAGAACAACTTGTAAGCAGACACCACCGTATCGACTGTTATTTAAGAGGACTCCTCGCTCCAACCCCCACATTTGTAACATTTTTCAAAATATTTCAAAAAACTAAGAGCACTACCAAAAATGTAAGAACATAGCGTACTAGAACTTACAAATTACTATAAAATACAATGGACAGCGATCTCGAAATCTTGTCCATTGATTAGTACTGAGACTTTAATTAAATAATTACGTCATAATCTTTGAAAATGTATCACTCATCAATGGACGAAACCTCGAGATCGCTGTCCATTGCATTTGTTAGTAATTTGTAAGCTCTAGAGCGTTATGTTCTTACATTTGTTATAGTGCTCTTAGTTTTCGAAATATTTTGAAAAATGATTTAAAATGGGGGTTAGAGCGAGGAGCCCTCTTAAGAAAACGTTCAATAATTACTAGGGTAAGGGAACTTTCTGCTACATTTTCTTCAGTTTTTTGGTTTTGAAGAAAAATATTTATTCGAATTTGTATCTAATTTATTTATGGTCTTTAGGCGTCTCAGGCTCGGGCGAAGGATGTTAGAAGGTCTTCACTAGTTTTGTAGAATTTTCTGGTTTGACTGAGGAAAATTCCTGGAGAAACCTCAGAGTATCGTTCCCCAGACCCTCCGAATACTAAGCCAATGCTCTACCAACTGAGCTACGGTCGCTCGTCAAATGATTATTCGAATCCTTAAACTAGGCAGTGAAACGCCGGAGTACAAGTGAGAGACAGTTAAAATATTCAAGTGTTTATTCAGTCACATGTGACTACAGTTTAAGGACATGGAAGTGAATGACTATATACTATTTTTAACTTCAGAACTTACAGACTTGTAAGCATCAAATAAACTATACAAGAGGTGCGTTTCATACTTGAGGGAGGTTTCACGTGGCCTAGCGGTGTCGGGGCACTTGCTGAAAGTCGACTATCTAGATCTTCCTTTTCTGATCAATGTCCTACTGAACCCACGACGACCACCTGAAATTCATTCCAAACAGACGGGTCGTCACGTAATAAGTTGATACACAAAACTATTTGTCTTAAATTCTTCAGGGTTGTTGAAGTCAAGTCACGAATCTAAAGCTTAATGCTTACTGAGATACTGAGTGCTGCGATTCTACCATCAATCGCGAAAACTCCGCGTGTCCGTTGATAGTATCTCAAGGTTTAGTGAGTCAACGGTATGGAAGAAATATGAAAAATTATGTTTTTGAAATTGGTTGGCAACACTGACAACTGCCCCACAATACCCTATCCGTACTGCTTCTACGATCTCTCCTAGTACCTAATAAACATAATGCAAAATTTGGTGTAAATCAATGGACGTATGTAGATTTGTATAAGTAACAAACACGCACACTTTCATTTTTATAAAATACTTTGGTAATAGCTGGGTGATTAGGGACTGGTACACCCACAACAATTTTCAATTGTGTCGAATAATGTTTGTGCTAAATTTGGTGCTTATACGTTTAACGATATGCAAGCATATTCGAAAATTGAATTTTAAAGAAGATAAGTTGGCAATACTGCTACTGCACGAATCAGTACGGTTCCGGTGGATCTGAGCTATTATGATTAGAACTAAACTATGCATAGTTTTCCAAAGTGATGTACTTAGTCAAGCGTTTGTATCATTTTTATCTTCAAGAGAAACTAAACTAAATGCATTCATCGTGAAACTTCTGAAAAAAGGCTGAAGGAAACAAGTATTAAATGATAGCGGATTGTTACTTAGAGCCTCGGCGCGCTCGCCCGTCTGATTTGGGTGTTTTCTCGTAAACGTCCCTAGATCAGGTATAATTGAAATTATAAATGTAACAGTAACATTTTAAATCTGCGATAAATTAATTAACACTATAAATTTTAACTCCATTGTTTATCAAGTCTTAACCGTTTTATAATATAATAAATATTATTGTTGTTAATATTACGGTAAGTAATTTAAAATATGGTTTCGGCCAATAATTTCAAAATTAGTTCCATAATGTCAAAATTATAATCCTCAGATTTTATCTTCATGGCCTTCGTTTAAATATCTTGAAGGAAACATCTTAAGTCTTTCCAACTGCACAACTGTTTCTGTTGTTTTCTCTATTGTGTCAGTTGCAATAAGGGCTCTTCTTCTTCTCTTCTGGTTATTTTAATCCCTTTTTGTCTTTTCTTCCCTTTCGGGATATCCTCGCTTGAAACTCTTTAAGAAATATTGGTTTCATTTCGGGCTGTTCTTTTTCAGAGGTATTAGTGTCAGTCCGTGTAGAGAAGACTGAAAGGAAATTTAAGATTATTCTGCGGATTTACATGAAAATGAAATTGAATTTTCCGAGACCTTTTCAACACTGTGCCTGCTGTTGTACAGGCAAGAAAAACATCCTCCTTGGAGAAAATGTTCCTATCAAATTTCAGATTACCGTGCTTAGAACGAAAATACAATGTTTGAAAATAGTAATGATTTGTTGATAAGCTTTACCAATACGAGATACGATGATACATATTTTTTTGTGAATTTTCTTTTATTCAACCATAAACAGCAACGCTATTCAGTAGTAAAGTGATTAAAAATATGAAAACCCACTCACCCTGCCGTATTTCGGTGAATAGGTGTACTACAAGGAATTTTACATCGTGGCCCGACGAGTAATCTGTGTAACGATTAAACTAAAATACATAGATCAACTTTCTTTGGTTGAAATATAGTCCTGTATATTGAGACATTTTAAAGATATTAACAGGCAGAACACCAATGATCGTTAAGGCACGTAATTGTTGCCAGAGTCAGACACTTTTTTCCAAACTAGGTATATTCCTTCACAAAACTCATTTAAGGAACTATCCACCAACATTCCACGCAACGTGAGATGAAATTGCGTGTTATAAGTCTGAAACTCTACGCAGAATGCAGGTTTTACAGAAACATGATAAAACGCGTCATTTAATGTGTTCAGTAGCAGGGTGGACACTGAATATGTGATGTAACTTCACGTAACCTTTTTTTTTTTATCGTTTTTTCAAAATTGAGAGTAACGCTGTTAATTTCTTCCGGATATTTTCAACTGTCTTATATTTATCTGTAATGTAATATTATATTCATACGCAATCTATGACTTACTTATTTTATTATTTATTGTTACTGTTATTTATTTAAAAATACTTTTGGCGCCACGATTCAAGTTTCTCCTTTGTTACTTAGTATTGTTACAAGTTACGTTAATGTCTGAGCAAATAAACTATTTATCAACTGTACATGGTTTAAATGTGTTTAGTTCCGGAAGTGAACAATCTCTGGAACGTGATTGGTGGAATATGAAGAAAGAATCGCTCGGCTTCTGATGATTAACTATGCACTCACATAGTGTTGATTAGTGTTTGTCTAAAGGTTTTCATAAAACATTGAAACTAATACGCTCACTGAATGTTTTTTGTGAGAAAATGTAGTGTACAAATCTTGTCACTAATTGTATTATAATTAAGTTATGGATACAAGGTCTCAACAAAGTTATATATATATTTAAAACACTATACTTTGGAATTCAATTGACTTTATGTTTTTCCTGTAGACATCTAAGACTCAGATCAAATTACATTTTCTACATCATCAGTAATACCCTTGCACAAATTGTGTAAGCTTTTAGTTAGTGATTTTCTTTCAGAAGTTCGATTAACCATATAATGAGTAATGTTCCAATCAGTTTTATATATGGATGTTGTTCAATAAGATACGTAGCTTACAACGAAAAATTTGACACTCAAGCATTTCTCTACAAACGTTACTAAACGATGATTGATGTTTTGTTGTCTTAAAACTTCTCAAAGTACAGGGCTATTTATCAGCCCAAGAAGGTTGTCATGTGTTTTAGTTACTTACTGTGAAATAGCGTATTCTTTAACCTTTTAGGAAACCTCATATAAATTATGTTTAAGGCTCAATCCAAGTGGGTTTTTCCCGCCTTTTTCATTTTACGTCAATTATTCAAATTTCAGTTCAAGAAAACAGAAATTAACTTTCACCGACCGAAGTTCGTTTCCTGCTTCAATAGTGAATACAATTATTATTTATTAAATGCTAGTAGTAACTGCAGGATTGCGGGCAGACACTTTTGGGACATTATTCTGTCCCAAAAGTGTCTGCACACAATCCTGAGTTTACTATCAATATTTTATCAAAACTAATTCTACTCATTATTGAAGGACGAAACGATCTTCGGTCTGTGAAAGTTAATTTCTGTTTTCCTCAACTGAAATTTGAATAATTGACGTAAAACGAAAAACGCGGGAAAACCACTTGGATTGAGCCTTAGTTGAACTTTAATGCTTTGGACAAAAATACTTCTCAATTTCAATTTCATTGGAGACCTTAGTTAACTCAAAACAAATTCTATACAAGATCCAAGATTTCAGTGTTCCCAGCAATAAAATTGAAGTTCTGCAAAGGCTTCCACACCGTTCAAAGTATATACGCGCCTGTGGATTACTAGCAATTCTACGGAAGAATAGTTTGTGCGGCAGCGTTTGTTTCTTTCACAGCTGCTTCTGTATGTTTCTGTCACAGCTTCTGGTTTGTTTCTTTATTTATTCAACGACTTAGACAAATTAGTGCCCCCGAAAACGTGAGCTTTTTTCCCCACTGTAGAAAACCCATAGAAGTCCCTATAAAAATTATATCTTTTCTGAAACGCCGATGACTGTAAGTACTCCAAGATTCTATGTTATATAACAGTGAGTGTCTTTTGTTGCCAGACTTAATACATGTTTTATAAAAAAAAGTGTATTCCTTTCTCGTATGCAAATCGCAACACTCACAAGACCATCAATGTGATCATATCGCAACCTGCCCTAAAATTTTACTAGAAGAATCTACGTCCTATAGAGCGGTATTATACAAAAATTAGCTGCTCGATATCGAGATAGTTACTGGAATATTGGGCGATGTTAATAAAAAGTGTATTTTTTATGATTTAATCAACAGAAGTAACTTTTGTTTCATTCCGCCCTAGAACGAAACATAAACGAGTTGTAGCACCATCCCCTACAGCACTCCTCGCCACGTACATATTAAGGGAGATCTGGAGCCCCTGAAATTCGTTCGTAAAATAGGTAAAATTTTATAATTTTACAGAAAAAAAAATCTTAATTTCAGGGGCTCCAGACCCTCTAAATACGTCCACAGTGAGGAGTGCTGCAGTGTAGGAGGTAACGCTACAACTCGGTAATGTTTCGTTCCAGGGCGAAAGTGAAGCAAAAGTTACTTCTGTTGATTAAATCATAAAAAATACACTTTTTGTATACCTCGACCAATATTCAAACACTTATTTCGGTACCTTACATAGGGAGCTAATATTTTGTATATTGCCTCTCTGTGGGACGTAGATTTTTATGGCAAAATTTCAGGATAAGTTTCTGACGGCTCCTTCTCAGGAGTAGCTGAAATTTTGTTCAACCTAAGTCTCACGTGCTCCTTAATCTGAACTTATTGAAAGGAATATACCAGAGACAACCGATAAACAAAGACGACTAATAAAGCCCAAATTCAGGACAGGGCCAAGGAATCAAGGAAGATATAATCTGGTAGTAGAAGTGCCGAGGACAATCAGAGATTTCTTTTATATAAGGCCAAGAATATACATAGCGTACGAAGCACTGAACATCAAGGACTATTTGGTAGTAACTACGTGCTTAAAATGTTTTGATTATGCGCACATTGCAAAACACTGTTGCAATGAAGCAAGATGCGGAAGTTGTGGAGAGAAGGGCCACCAAAGAAAAGATTGCAAGGATAAAAAAAGACATGCGTACCTTCCTTTACAAGGGGGTCGAACATGTGGGGCTAAAAGCCAACAGGAGTTCCAGATATATAAAACCCAACTAAAAAGAGCAATAGACAAATAGGACTATTATGGATAGTAAAAACTTATACATAAGTGAAGAAGGGAAAATAACGAAAAATAAAACCCCAACATCAAGACAAAGAAGAAGCGCAGAAAGACTGCAAGAATACAATAATAATAATAAAAAGATAGAAATCGTAAGAAATTGGATAGAAAACAGCAAAATAGCAAAAACAACAAAATTACTTAGAAAGCAAATTGGGGCACATAAGAATGGACTTGAAAGACCAATTGATATTACACTTTATCAATCCGAGGATTAAAATCTTTCCAGGCGGATTTGCACATACTGTTGCGCTGTCGCACGACCGATTTTGAGTACGTAGAAATAGATATTAAAGAAAATAGATATGTTAAAATTTATTACAGCGAAAACAGATATGGTTTCAAAATTTTGCATGTTGTATCCTCCAGGAAAGACTTTATGTGTGACCTAGAGCTTCTCCTGGAACTGCTCGCGACTATACGATGCGGAAAAAAATACATGTCCAGGCATAGGAATGGGATCCCTCCAAAGGATGTTCTGAAGAAAATAAAAACATGGGATGAAAATATAAGGAATATAGACTTTGAATTGATTATCATGGAAATACAATTATTCAGGACGTTAGAGGATGAATTAGAAAAGATAAATATGGATGAGAATCCAATAGAAGAAAAAGAAGATATAAACAGAAGACCAACCGAGGACGATCAGAATATGGATGAACAGGAGGAGTTACAGGGAAAAGGGATAAAGAAGAATAGGGAAAGGACAAAGAAAACCAAAGGAAAAAGGGAAGTCCTAGATTCCAAGGTTCTATAAGGGAAAAGAGAAAACGGTGGAAACGATATGGTATACGCCAACGGTAGAGAAGAAGGTATTGGGAGAAGGCAATCAAAATCAAATGTTAATATGCTAAATTAAGTAAAAGTGTTGAAATAGAGGAACCCTTAGGGGGGAGAGGGCTGACACAGAGTGTAGAGGGCAGAGAGATACCAATAAAATTTGACCCTGGGACCCTGTACTGTAACTTACTTCTTGAGAATGGATTTTCTAGACTGGATGAACCCAACAACAGCATTACGAATCGTGGTTAGAAATCTAAATCACCAGGGAAAAAAATATACTTTTCCTGCTCTTAGATCAAGTGGTATTACAACGGATCCAAGCGAGATGCTGGCACTGATAGACAAAATCTTCGGACGTGGAGAAGAGAGCTTCTAATTAAATAATGTATACAGAAAGTTTGTCATGGCCTGTGGAAGGATTGTCTTTAATCCGGTGGAGAAGTTTCCGGCGTGCTACGTTCACACGAAATAACCTTGAAATTGTTAAATTTGTCCAGGTAAATCTGGACAGATCAAGACTGGCAAGCGCGGAGATGAGGACGTGGTGTGACGAAAAAGAAGAAGTGGACGCGGCATGCCTACAGGAACCCTACACAAACAAGGGGAAATTACAAGGAATGCCAGCAGAGGCCATGACAATACTTCCCGAAGACGACAACCCAATGGTGGCCATCGTTATTTTAATAGAAGTCTAGAAGTTCTAGTGCATAGTGAATTCGCAGACAAGTGGACGCAATGTGTAGAGATTATCTACACAAAGAAAAAGATTATTATCAATATGTACTGTCAGTTGTCCCAGAGAGGACTGGTAAGAATTCTAACCCACTTTGAAGGAAGGGACATATTATTTGCAGGAGATATAAATGCAAAGTCTCCGCTGTGGCACTGCCCGAGACCGACGAGAATGGAGAAGAAATTGAAGAACTGATTCAGGAACACGGATTAAATGCCATCAATAATGAAGGGCAACCACCAACGTTTAAGGGAAGGGCTGGAACGGAGTCCAATATAAATGTAACGCCAAAAACGGGAAGGGTTAATGAAGATGTGTGTGATTGAATGGTAAATGAGGATGCAACGACAAGCGCGCATAGCACCATCAGCTTCAAGATAGAGCAAAATCAAGGTAATCCACAGGAAGTACAAAATTATTTAACTATAACACCAATAAGGTAAAGAAAAACAAATTCATAGAACAACTTGTACTACCACAAATAGAGGACAACTGTAACCTGAATCAAATAGCAGGAAAATTAGAGCGGATCACCAGGGAAGCAATATCAAAATCTGAACCCGGAAAGCAATATCAAGAAAAATAACAAAAAGGAAGCAAATAAAAAATATTGGACTAAAAGTTTGTAGAAGCTTCGTAGAACAATCAAACCATCAAGAAAAATCTATATGGCAGCTGGAAATCATGGGCTGAGGCATGAGAGGACCGATAAAAAAGGAGGTAAAAAGGAAATTTGAGAAAGAACTTTTCAACTTAAAAAAAAGAACAGGGGCAAAATTCATTGAAACAAACCTAAGGTTGGATCCGTTGGCGTACCCTACAAAATAGTAATGAGCAAGATAAAAACAAAAAGAGCACTGAATACATTAAAAAACGAGAATTAGGAATACACAAAAACTGGGAAGAAATTATAAAATTACTCTATGAAAAACTTTTTTCGGACGGTTTAGTGGAAGAACACAGCGAACAAAATAAAATAATAAGGAAAAAAGCAAAATATATGAAGAAAATCAAGAAGTTAACAACGAATACTTAATAGTAACGAATGAACAAATAGCGAAAGCAATCAGAAGTTTAAAAAACGGCAAAGCTCTAGGCCCAGACGCAATTAAAAACGGAATCTATAAATTAGGCAAAGAAATTTGGGTCCCTTATTTTCCCACTCTTCAATGAATGTTTCAAACAAGGTTTCTTCCCCGACCCATGAAAGAAGGCCAACATGAACATCCTATTAAAGGGCGAAGATAAAATCAAGACAAACCGGAAGTCATACAGGCCGATCTGTCTCCTAAATATCATAAGCAAAATTTTAGAGAAAGTAATCGTAGAAAAAATAAATGACAAAAGATTAAATCTTAGCAAATGCACATTGCAATATGGCTTTAGGCGGGGCAGGTCGACCGAAAACAAAATCAACAGCATTGTGACAAAAATTATCAACCAAAGACGGAAAACTGCAAATATGTAATTTGTATATTCTTTGACATAGCAGGGGCATTTGATAATATCTGGGGACCCGCTCTGATGGAGGAAATTTAAATCTAAAAATACACCCAACAATTTGGAAACTAATTGGAAGTTATTTCGACGGTAGAGAAATTCAGATGGTGTTGTGAAAAAGATCTCAACAAGAGAATGCCCACAGAGATCGGTTCTGGGACCTATTTTCTGGGGCCTTGCCTTCCATTTGTGTCTGGAGATGCTAAGTGATCTTGAAAGAAGTGACAAAGTAGTGGGGTACGCGGACGATCTGGTGGTCATGGTCAGAGGAAATAGCAGACTAGACATAGAAAAAATCAAACATCGTAGTAAGTAAATTAGCGTCATGGTGTAGCAACAATAAACTTAATATCTCTGCAGAAAAATCCAACTAATTGCTATTTAAAGGAAATGTAAATTACAATAGAGGTCCGATGATTAAAATCAATAATCAGCCTATTAAAAGAAAGAGAAACACTGAATATCTAGGACTTACAATTGACGAGAAGCTGAACTTCAATGATCATGTACAAAATGTAACAGGAAAAGCAATTAAAGTCGCACATACGTTGGTCAGTCTAGCAACAAATGAATTAAAAATACCAATTAAAATTACACGGCTATATCACGACGCGGTTATAAGAGCCGTTGTTGGCTGCGCTGCCAGTGACTGGAGTCACAGAATGGACGACGCGAGACAAAGACAAGCCATCAACAGAGTACGACAACTGCTGCTGAGATTAACAGGAGCCTACCGGACCACACCTGTGGAGGCGCTCCAGGTAGCGACTGAAACCCCGCCTATGCACATTCAGGTAGAGACTGGGAGCCATATACTGGATGAAGAAAGAAATCCAGGACAAAATAGAGCTGATAATCAACAAAAGAACACTCGTAAAGGAAGAGATAGAGGAAAGATTTGTCGGTGCGTGAGCCCGAAGGGGTGAAGATTATGCGGTATTGTCCCGGATGTGGCTGGGAGGCAACAAATACAACTGAATATAACGGGAGGATTAATGCACTACCTGACTGGACACGGCCCCTATCGTCTGAAACTTAAACAACTTAACCTAGTGGAAGATAACAAATGTCAATACTGTGGCGAGCTTGCCACCCCCGAGCACGTGGTACTAAGATGCATGGAGACAGACCATCTATTCAGCGAAGAAAGAGATCTCCTAAAGGACAAAGATACAGAGGAAGTTTTGAGAACTCCAGAACTGGCTGTGGTCCTGAAGGAGATATCTATGAAAATATCATTATACCATAAAAAGAAATTTATAGGTAGAGGGCAGCTGCTGATGATAATCTCAAAATTAGGAAATAAATAAAATGCAATATGGGACGTGAACCGTGCGGGAGTGCGTACGAATAAAAGAAATCTGATCCAAAGTGCACGTACCGTATCAACCAACCAAGAACAATCGGGATAAAATCGCGAATGAGAAACCTTGAAGTGCCTATAAATATTCAGATTCGCATAGGTGCGTGAAAGTCTTCTGGAAACCAGCAGCTAATAGAGTGCCTTGTTGCGGAAGCCGTTGCAAGAGACACCTTAATGTAGTGAATGTGCGGTGGTGGTATGTAATTGAAAATTAGTTAAATAAAATAAAAAATAAAACGGGAACAGTTATATGTCCTGGAACCCAGAACACAAACTGACTAGGGAAGCTAATATATGTAGTGGGAGTGAGTGAATGTGAGTCAAGTCAGTGCAAGAGATAGAGGAGGAAGAAGGAGAGAAGCAGCCGAACTTTATGGGCTTTTAACATCATTCCCACGGTGCTGATTCTACAATTACCTCCCCCCCCCCGAATTCCCCAACCAAGGAGCAACGACGAAGACAAGAAACAAGAAGTATGTGCAGAAGTAAAACAAAATATCCTAAAACAGTAGTGGTGGAGGAAATGGTGACTGGGAAAGCAGAACTATCTATTATGATTGGAAGATGATCAAAACTAATCCTTCTTCTTCCTTTTCAGTACAGCAGAAGAGCAGGAAGCTGCTCAAGTTGTGCATTTATCCAAGTGTTGTCCTATATGTTATGTGTTTTTGTAATATAATAAAATGCAAATAAAGATAGTTAAGGACCCCGCCCCAAGATGTTATACATATGGAACGAACGACTAGGATAACTGGTGGAAGCCTGGTCCGAAAGTCGTCTCGCACAAACCTTGATCAAGTCACAGACAAGGGAATAAAAGGGATTCTCGGAGTGCCGTAATCCGGTAATCCGACAGTCCCCTAGGGAAGGCGAAAAACTGCCTGAGACATAGTCCTCAAAACATGAAACTTAGTTTGTGCTAAGAGAGCAAAGAGATAGGGGTGGAAAGGTGGGTCCTAAAAGTTAACTTAGTTAAAAATACTCCTTAATCTATAGGAAAACTAGTTTTCCAAAGTAAGGAGGAATGGGAATTTGGAAGCCTCTAGGGATGATTTCCCCTGAGCTATCATGGATTCAAACCTTTGGAACCAGTGCTGAATCTATGGGGAATTTGAATTTATTTTAAGGACTTTAGGCAACTATGGCTCAGACCGTATGGATGATGATGGGATGAATTGGTGAAATAAGAAAGTGGGAGGAAACGGGAGTACCCCGAGAAAACCCACGCACACGGTGTTTGTCCATCACAAAACCCACATGGTATGAGTAGGGATCGATCCGACGACCTAGCACCAGAGGTGAGCGCTCTACCAACTGAGCCAACGTGACCCTGGATCTATGGGAGAAAAGGGGGCAGAAGCCCCGGGCGGTACGTTTAGGGGATGGCAAACAGTTAAAAATAAATAAAAGTTCCGGAAAGGAAGTAAAATTGCCTATTAAATTGAAATTGACTTAAAGTGTTCAAAATTTCAATACCTGCGCGCTAAGACTTTTTTTTTTGTATGTTATTCCATACAACCTACTTTCATCTTTAAAATTCAAAACCGCGATTTAAGTCAGATAGGCAGGTCTACTGCCTTACTGGAGTTAGTAATAGCGAAGGCGATGACAGGCCAGAGATGATGACTAAAGCACAGTACGTGGTGTGACACAGCGTTGTGGCTGTCGCGTCGGCCTGTCGTGTTGTTTGGATAAATAAAAACGATGGAAAGGGCGGCAAAAGGGTGGTGGAAAGGGTGGGAAAATTTAACTTTGTTCTCCATACGAAAATCTCTATATCCGGCACTGTGTGCAACATTGATCAAAATGTCAATGGCGGATTAAAATTAATTTTAAAGACCTAATGATTATTTTCGAGGCTTTCAATTAAACTTACATTAAACCAAAATCTTTTGAACTCGCAATATGTTTTCGTATAATTTAAGCTTGAAATTATTTCATTCTAAGAGGTCACTTGTGATGATGTACAATAGTATTTGGGTAAATATTTCTTCTTTAAGTACCATGGTTGCGTTCTGTCTGCAGACGTGGAAGATAAAATTGCCTTCGTGTCGATCTGTTACAGCAGATGTCACTGTTGCTTTTGTTTTAGAGATTGTCTTTTGTTTCCGAGTGGAAGCAGAACAAGAAACATTCCACCGGTCCTCGCTCGGAGAAATCCATTCCACCATTCTTCAACGCTAGGTCTTAAAACGCATAGACAGATGGAACAATCCTACCTTTTCACACCAGATGTCAGCAATGTGCCTTCTCATGTTTTTCCTGTAAAGAGAGACAGATGCATTCACCATGCCAAACTAAGCTTAGCCATTTCTTGTGCGAAAAAAAAATATCTTTTGGTTGTCATGTTCTTTGCACTTTAGGTCATAGGGTTTGTTTTCCTGAAACTCCTTGTTTGAACTGATAATATTTCTAGCTTCTTTAATGAAGAAAAACTGATGCAACAAGCAACGCTTATCCCACGAATGAATGCATTTAATTAGGCATCTCAGGGTTAGGCCGACTTATCTTGTCTATTAATAATCATAATTCATGCTTATATCAAACATGCCTTAAGAGACCTTAGGTTATTAACCTGGGATCAAGAAACCCAATGTTCTGGCAGATCCCCATGCCGGGGGTATCACCCCCAAATTCTAGAAAACAGCCCTATCGTAAACTTTTTACGGTCAACATTCGATAGAAACTGTACAAAACGCAAGTTACACTTCCCAATTTTGACTTTTACACCCCTCCTAATTGAAAATCCTGGCGGAATCGCTGCCCCAAGTAGCCCATGGATAGGTTTCAGTTAGGAATTCTGCCAGATTCCTCCAATGAAGGGTGTCACCCTCCATAATTCTCGAGCATACAGTCCAAACTCTAAAATTTTACGGTTAAAAATCGATAGGAATCCTTCAAGAATCTATTTACAACATGACTTTACATGGATAGAAATCTTCCAGCCTTTAAGCCTATACAGTACTGTGTGTCCTTGAGGTAATAGGACCAACTTTGACAGATGATTGCTCACATCTAGATTTATTTCAAGAAATTGTAAATTACAACCCTTTGGTTGCAGCTGCAGCTTCGATTATGATTTGAAAGTTTACGTGATTACTTATCAAGATATCACGTAACTTGTGACGCTGCATCGCTAATTCTGGATGCCTCTAACTCTGAAAGAAGATAAGTTTTGAAATGTATTGAACACATTTCTTGTTCAATATGAATAATAAATTCTCCAAGGTAGTCGCATTATTTCAGAGGTACATTATCGAACATGAAAAACTCAGTTGCTAAAATCTTGCAAACTTTGCTCAGGGGTATTAGTAATATATTCCGAAAACGTAGGTATTTTTTAATATTATAACGAACACCGGCAATTCTGTTGGTAGGGAATGACACTAGGGGAAATATTTGAACTTTGTTTAGCTTACTACATCATTTTTTAACCAAAAAGGACAAAGTTGAAAATGTGCGCAAAAATGTAATAACTGCCCGGAAACCCTGAACTCTAAAGTACGTATTCCGATTGTTAGTTGTTCCCATACGAGTATTCTAGAAGAGTGCTGGGTGTAACCAAGTTTCTCGTACAAAATGGCATAGTGATGTAGGCAAAGATGTAACACATCTCTAGTGGCATTCCCCACCTACAATATTGCCAGACTGCTTTGTAATATTAAATAAAAAAATAGATTTTGGGAACGGCATTTCTGTCATGTTCGATGTTTAGCCATGCAATCTCTTTAGTAACACTGAGAAGTATTGCAATGAGTTACGTATATGAATTTTGTGCGGGAAGAATATAGACAGATTATTATTATTATTATTATTATTATTATTTAAATACGACTCTGGCAACGTTTTGTTTTACAACTTTGTCTGACTCATTATTGATGTTTCGCTTGCTACTATCTTGAAAATGTTCAATATACAGGACTATATTTCTCTGCAAGGACAGTGTTTGTACCTGTTTTGGTTTACGTGCTATGAAATATCAGATTGCTTAACGTTTGGAACACGCAGTGTAACGTAACACAACAAAGTTTTCAAATTTCAAGTAGTTTTATTTACTATAAATATGCCCCTTTAAAAATCTCGCCCGGCAAAAATTTTGTACTAGCTTTTCATTGACTAGTCTACAAAGTTTCCAAATAGCACGCAGCACTTATGCAACTCATGTCAAAATTTTAAATGTAATTAACATTATGTCGACACGGAGGGAAATAAATACATGAAAATTTGTCATTAAGAAAAAAATGTTTAATACCAAATGTAAAAACTTAATTTAAATGAGAAACGTTCTGTTAATCGCATAATCAATATATATGTAATAAATGTAAGCGTGGTTTGTCCGTGCGTGCCGCTATAACTCCGCAACCCACTCTCGCAGCCCCATGGGGGTTATATGGTATGATAGCCCTCCATCCCCATCTATGAAGAAGGTTTTGTTTTGGGACTGCAGGGGTTGAGTTCGGAGATATAGTTGTCAAAAGAAGGCATCGCACCAATGGACTTCTTATGGAAAGTCGGTGAAGCAGCTGGGAATCGAATGCCGAAGTGGCTGAGACTAGCCAGAATATTTCTGAATGTTCTAGAAGGTTCCAAAATGTTCCCATAATGTTCTGGACTGTTCCAGACATAACTGGAATGTTTGAAAATGTTATATAACCTTCCAGAAGGTTCGAGAATGTTCCAGAATGCTCTAGAATGTGCTTGCTCTACAATGTTCTAGAAGTTTCCAGAATGTTCTAGAATGTCCCAGAAGGTTCTGGACCATCTAAGGGACTTCCGGTTGCGGAATGTTCGAGAATCTTCCAGATTGGGTCTGAACCATCGAAGGGAATTCCTGTTCCGGAACGTTCAAGAATCTACAAACCGGAAACGGAATTCCAGAATCTTCGAAAAGTGAAAGTGATAGAAAGTGAAATAAATTTCAGTATTTTTTTTAAACGTAATAAGGGAAAGTGCAACATTTTATTCATCCCGCACCAACGGGCGGTTATATCAGCTAGTAGGACATAATTGAAATATTCACAAATCATGCATTTCTTAGCCTACCCAATGATGCATCAAAATATGATACATCTAAATATGATATTTGAACTAATGAGAAAATAATATGGATTTTATGGGCGGGTAACAGCACTATGGCTTACGCCCTTCCTGATTTGGTCTGAATAATTGAATTTATAAAAGGAATATTTGATAACAAAGTTTACTTAGTTATTTTAAACTTGGTTCTAATGAACTATACAAACGTAAATATACGCGGTAAAATTTTCGTTAAATTTTATTCATTACCTTAACTTATCCATAAAATCCCATAATTATTTGACAAGTGTTATTAAGCAAGAAGTTTTACACATCACGTCGACGCCAAAAGTACGTACTTTCGATTAGTTTTGAAATAGTTAATTCTTCAGTGTTCCATGAATTTCACTAAAGTGTAAACGGAAAAGTACCAAAACAAAACATGTTTAGATGCTCTATGTATCTTTGTTTTGCCATTATTATCATTTTTTATCACTGTAACTTCACTTTCAATCAAATTTTAGTTAATTGTTCAAACCCCGATGTTCTCCTTCTTAACTTTTGTTTGATCAACTTTGGACATCATCCTCAAAAAGTGCTTTTCTACTCAAAATTATTCTGCTAAATGTTTCAACTTTCTAAAAGACACAAAAATTGTGATTTTTACATAAATCTGGATATTGGGTTATGAATGTAAGCACCATATTTTCTTTCAAACATACCATGTGCTTTGTTTCAAACAAAATCATCACTGTGTTTTAGCCAAAAACACCAAACATTGGGTCTTACATAATTGTACCGAATGTTAACTTGGAACGAAATCGGATTGATCAAACCAAACTAAAAAGTTCATAACATTTTCACCAAAACATACCAATACGTTTCGGTACACATTTCATCCAATCCACTTTGGCTTATCCTGTGAACAGAGGGTCATTAAATATTCATACGTAATATCCCTCATCCAGTGTGACTATTTTGTCAGAGAGTTCTTTACATCGTTGACACAATGGGAACATAAACTGGCTTGGTGTTGTTACTCTTCCTCTCTATATCTCTAGTGCGTAGCCACTACTCATTGTCTAGTATAATTTATATTCTTGGCAGGGAAATGCATGTGCGAATGGTATTAAAGCAAATCTAACCTAAAAGCCTGTGCCGTACTGCTCGTTTCACCATGTACTATTTACACGCATTGAGGTGGAACCGTACTAATTACTACGGTTAATTTGTTTACTTTGGGAATCAACACATGTTCTGTTCTGCCTGTTATCGATACGTTTATCATATGTAAATTAAGGTGTCTTGTATAATGATGTCACATTGCACAAGTACAATATATAACGTCTCTCCATCTCGTGCTTTCTGTCACCATTCATATTGATTGTACATTTCAGCGAAAACTGGTCATAATGCTCAGTGAAACTGATTGAAGAGACTAGCTTCCATCGAGAAAACATATTATAAGTTATATGTTTAATGGCTTTAAAAGTTATAGTAGGAACCAGTCTCTTCGTGTCATGTCTCTACCTTGATTTAAACGTGGAGCTTTATTTACAACTTCAGAAATATTCTTTGTGTGGGTGGAAGACAAGCTCAAAGAAAGAAATATACCGACTCAGAGTGAAGCAGAGCGAATCATAAAGTGGGTTTAGTATGGAATCTTTCTACTTCGATTTGCTCTGCTGTAATTGCTTTTGGGTATGCGATTAACCTCTTTGAACCTAGATTGCATTTTTCACGTTTTCATCCTCTTCAAACTATTTGACGTCAAGTCATACACAAGATAACGGCCATCATCTTAATTTGATATATTATTCCCAAACCCACTTGCTACGATTAAAATAAAGGAGGAAAAAGCAGTTATGGTCATTCCTGGATTTGAATCAAAGTTTTGTCGATTATACCCTAGTGAGATGCTGTACTTCTCTTTTGAAATATAAGGTGCTATTTCCTTATTAATACTTTTCCTTGGTGTTTTCTTGCTTTTGCAATTCTTGTGAAGACAAGCAATACCTTGCCTATTGTTTGCCTTCCTCTAAGGAAGTTAAGAAACACTGTTAACATGTGTGCAAGTATTATACATGCATACAACGCGTGAACATTACAGTATAAATATTCTTGCCGTTGTCTGTACACCAGAACACCTTCTCTCAGAATTTGTAATAGAATTAAACTAGAATTGTACAGAGACGAATAACCTCCAGAGGTAAGTTCTTCCAATGTCTTCCGTTGCCAGGTTACGATTTTTCGGTAACAACGAACTTTCCACAGTGATGACTCCATTGTGCAGAGAAAGATAGCTCATGGAGAAGGAGATTCTGGTTACATAACTTCATTAGAGATGTCTTCTCCTTTGTTTCTTATTCCTCGTTTCTATGGAGTCAACGATAAATATTCTTCAGAATTATGTCTTGTTTATATGTTTTCTTTTATAATTTTCTGATTACGAAAGAAACTGTCTTAATTAAGTAGAAACAAAAGTTTTGAGACTAAACAAGTAATTTTGTTTTAACACAAAAAATAAAATTAAATAGATCCAATTCCAAGAAAAACATTACTTATAGTAGTAATACCGTTTCCTTGGCAGAGTTCATCCTAATTGTTTTTCTTGAAATTTCTTCGAAAGCAAACCAGAACTGCGCATCACTTATCTCTGAATACAATAACACTAAAGAAAACACCTTTTTTATAGTTAATAATCTTTTATTGCTTTTCAAACCATGCAGAAAGAGAAAACATCTTGACCAGTCACAAAGGTATGAATGATATAATGTTAGTTTTGAATAATATATATATGAGTTATTGCATGCTTATATTTTTACAAAAAATGATATATTAGGCGATTTTTTATAAATTGAAGTAGAGGGTATTTCATTTATAATGACAATGACAAACATATTATGCATGATGGACCTAAGTAAAGGCTTTGTTAATAAAAGTTTAATATCGATAAAGAACTTCTAAAATTCCTTAAAAATTAAGTCGCTCACGGGAGAGCTTTTGGACTGGTACGAGTGGAAATGTTAAATACAACACCCTATTAAAAGTTATATTTTAAGATTCTGCTCAAAGAAATAAGTTGTTTTAACTTTTAAAATGTGATTATCGAAAGTTATGACAATTTGTAATAACTCCTTACTGTCCCTTGAATATCATTTGTCACTAACCTGTTATAGGTAATATTATACACAATATCCATCTAATTATAAAATTTATTTGTAAAAGTTTAATAACTTTTAATTTCACAAAAACAATATTGTTTCCTGGCGCGTCTATAGGTAGGTGGGAAGTAATTTTGAAATAAGGCATCTTTTAAAAAAATATTATTTTTAGAGGGTACACATAATTACTTTAATTTGAACTATTGTTCTATAAAATGTAATTATCAGACATTTATAACTATTTAAAATTACAAATTACTTTATTTGCGTTCAAAATTTTGCGTATGACTTCATTTTTGATAACTACATGTTATGGAAAAATATTTCATGTTAAAGTTCTTTATTGGTGTCCAATGAATAAATATAAATTTTATGCTATGTTACATTTGAAATTTCAAAATAGATCCTTGGCTCCTTGAAGGGAGCCTAGGAGGAGACACTGTTTATTAAATTAACGAGGCCTGTTACTAATATACCGTGGAGGAATAGGACAAATGGAGGGCGGCGGAGGTCAAATTCCACATCAGAGCTGGTTGGAGAGTGACGGTAACTGGAGGATATGCTTGAAACTGAAAAAAAAAAAAAGGCGCTGAAACGAAATTGAAATTTGCGAATAAAACTAAATCCGTGTTTTGAATGAAAAAGAGAAAGGAAAATTTATTTATATCCATCCGTAATAAACAAACACTATATTGAAAATTTAATGCTCATGTGTCGTAAGTAAACATAAAACTGCTTCTTTAAAAACAAATAACATGGCTTTTTTATTTAATGATTTAATGCTAAACTTTGAATAGTACACAAGATAAAATTTAAATAGAAAGATTTAACGAAAATATTTTTCTTAAAAATAATGTACAACTTGTTTCATATGAAACTAAAACATATTTATGAACAAAATAAAATGAAACCGAGAATTACTGTACTTCTGTTTGTTAAATACAATAGTTTTCACACAATCATATTAACGAAAAGCAAGGGAATGTAAAATTAAATATGGCATTAGTATCAACCATAAACGACATTATAAAATTATCCCCTTTGCTGGTTTACAGAACTCTGACCGTGATCTCTATATAATACACAAATCGTAAATTTACTGGAGATATGTACTTAAAATTAATGTTCGTCCTCTTTAATCTTCATGTTTGCTTTTTAAAAAAAAATCACTGGAAGAGAAACAAACATAAAAAGAGCTTCCGGCATGTCATGGAAACCAAGTATAGAAGGGGAACATTTTTTTCTAGTTGACCTGGAGGGGACGAGGGGAGTTTAAAGAAGAGGTATTTTGTAAAGGAGTGGAGGGAAAAAATAGGGAAAAGAAATGAGCAGGAACTCATTAATTCTGTCCTCTTTTGCGATGGTCAATCTGGACGTTGCTATGGAAACAGAGTGGACTTGGGACTTGCTCTCTTAATCGGTCGGGTCTTTAAAGCGAGGCGACACACAGATTGATAGCCACTTGTGTGTGCGCGTGTATGTGTGCTAGTGTGTGTCCCTCGCCCCTCGCCCTTCAACGTTTCCTAGGAGTCGCAGTGATAGAGTGCCTCTTATGTGACACACTCATTTCGAAACTTTTTCACACTACGTTTCTCTGCGTGCTGTATCTCGTACGTGTGTTATCACTTCTATCTATGGATATGTTTGATTCGTCCTCTGTCACCAATTTATTTGATTCGTTTCAATATATTCCAGTCATGTCTCTTTGCCTGGTTTTGTGTTGCCGAATCTCGTTATTACTTATATATAATTATTATATTGATTTGCCAACTCGTATCACTAGAAGTAACTTCATTAAAATGGCACATGAATTGAATTGTTTCTAAGAAAACGTAAAGAAAATTTCACACTATCTTCAGTTCCATTTATCAGGTTCCTTTTATAAGATTTCTGTGTCTAAAATTAGTGTAGGAAACGCATTTGCAAATTAAGGGGAAGATTCTTCTTGAGGTAGGACGCTTTAAATGCCATCTATATAGTAAAATATGCATCTCTATGTACACTCCTAAAAATATAAAGTACAATGTTCCCTATTGGATATCACTTTTTCTTGTTTGTCCCGGCACGACTAGGATCGTATATATCTATACATATGTCATTCTAGCCTAATACACCTTATGGAACGTTGAGAAAAGAAACGTATGTTAAAAGGAAGAATACTTTGTGAATCAAATTAAAAATAAAATATTCAATTATACTAAATGCTAAATATGTGCATGTCTTCCGTAGGCTTATATTGTACGTGGTGACAGCCCATATAAAATAAGACGTTACGTAGGTCTTCCTCTTATTTATCCTGATCTGCCTGAAACTAGTTCCAAACTGCCTGAACAAATTTCCAAAAATATAATCAAAATTACAGCATTATGTCGTTTGGAGGTGTCGCTAAGCCCAAAGAGTGAAATTAAGACCTAATGTCTCTCCTAGATGAACAAAACTTGGTAAAGGCTCCTAGAAAGTATATAGTTACACGCTGACAAAAATTATTCACCACATGTTTTTTTTCTTTCTAGCTAAAACCTTATGTAAATAATCTTTTAATATGTTTGATTTCTCTAAACAAATTTTGCTTGGACCTTACAAGGATATTGTTGTTTATAAATCGTTCATATATATATACACAACATAAATATATATCGTTGTGTATACATACGTTCATAGAGATGTATAAATCGAACTACGTAACAATTAACAATGTGAACATAAAAAGTGGATTTGTACTTAGTTGAAGTTTTCCTTCATATTAGTTATAGCCGTAACTTGGTTTGCAACAGTCTCTCGTTCTTCACTCCTTCTGCGTTCATCTTCATTTCTATATACGAGATAATGTCACATCTCTCATTGCTTTTTTCCACATATTCCAAGTGTGACCTTCTTCCTCCACTTCCCTCTCAGTTGAATTCTCCACTACTATGGTTTCGTCCGTCTTAGAAAAAAAAACTTTCCTTTGTCACTTCGTCTACCCATCATATTCTTATCATTATTGTGTAACACGACATTTGGAACTCTTCTAATATTTTCTTCTCTTCTCTCACTATTTACGTTCCGCGTCCATGGATGAATATGCTCTATACACAAGATTTCATTAACATTTCCCTGACTTCCTTGTTAGATATGTAAATAACTTTTTATTAGAGTATTTTTTTAAAAACTTTTTATCTTTGACACATTCTACTTTCAATTTATTTTTTACTTCCGCCATATCTCGTCATTTCACTCCCTAAATAAGTGAATTCAGTAGTTCTTCCAGTACTTGCGGATCGAGGTTTTCATTTGTATCTTCCATTTTTGTACTGTAGAATTATCTTTCCATTTTGTTGATCTTTATTATGGAGACGTTGAGAATATCATTTAAATATTTTCCTTGCCCTTCTTTTGTATCTATAATGATTCCAATATCGTCGAAGAAGCTTACAAGGTACATTCATCAGGTGTCATTTTCAATCGGTCATATTGGATTCAAGTTATTTTTTTTTTTCAAATGGGAATAGGTGCAAGTGATACATCTAATTCATTTTTTTTTCCAGAAATTAACTGGTGTAGTTAGTTTGACCTAACATGAACTGTTTTGAACCAAAAACAGTAGGCCTTTTCTCAATGCCAACATAAACGTGTGTACCAAATTTTAACTGAATCTGTAAAGTTGTACGTGAGTTGTTTTTAGCGAAACATTCTCTGGACATACATACATATAGACGGACGGATACACCTATACACACACTTACACACACACACACACACAGAGAGAGAGAGAGAGAGAGAGAGAGAGAGAGAGAGAGAGAGAGAGAGAGAGAGAGAGAGAGAGAGAGAGAGAGAGAGAGAGAGACGCCAATACAGAAATTATATTTCTTTACGATTTATTACAGGTGGTAAAACCCAATTGTGTTTTTATTTCGATTTAGAAAATGTGACCCTAATACAATACTTCCACGTTATAACATTGAAGTAATAAAAATCACAAATGAAGAAATAGTTAGAATTCTGACACCACTGTTATAAAGATTTTGTTTATGCCTATTATTTTTTTAGTTACAAATTGTTTTTCATTTTTCAACATAAAAACGTAAGCGTAACTGATGTTTTGTTCAATATCTATTCACGAAATGCTTAACGGGTATTTAACTGATCTGTTCTATACAGACCGTCAGTAAAGTTTGGTGGCGTAGGTTCTAGTTTCCCATATTAACTTTTTTTCCCTTTAATTGTGAGTTTCTTTGTTGCTCCTGACAATGTTCTGTAGCAAACTTCGAGTTGCTCATCTCCCAACTGCACAAATGCATCATTCATCCAGTATGCTTTCTGTCATGTACATTTATGCTTACAGGATTGGTTCATCAAGTCTCATATACATGTATGTTTTTGTGTACAACTTTGACACAAATTACGTTCATGTGTAGGTCCACTGCAATATGACGTATGTTAAACCTACAACACTATAGAATCTCTGAAGATAATGAGCACCTAGGAATTGCAAGCAAGTAACTTTTTCGTTTAACAAAATAATCAGGTTTTCGGTAGGAAGTGGAAATGTCAGATACTCATGTAATTGCAATTGATGGAATTATGAACTTAAATGTTTTAAGATAAAATATAAAAGAGGAAACGGTTTCGTAACCAATATTTTATCATTTTGGTATTATTGCTCATTTTAAAAAATAAATTCATCTTCAGAGTCCACATACTGCACAAGTGTACATTATATTCGTACTACTGAATTTTTTGTAGTCAGTATGGTAAAGGTTTAATGTTGCGGAAACAAAACTCCTGAATTATATTAGGAAATGTCATATAGAAAATGTTCTCCTGATATAACCCAATCATAGACCTGAATTTTGTCAGCCAATAGCCTTTCTTAACTATGGCACATGACTATTTCAAACGAACTCCCGAATGTTGTGAGGTGGCAGTATGAGTTCTTTTTGATACTATTGGTAATGCCCGGAGTTTCATTTCTTTTCGATTCCTGGGTAATATCCGGCAATACGACTTATCGCAAATAGACTCCCTGCTGAATGAGTGAATTGTTATTAACGTCCTAAGGGAGCAAGTGCGCGTCTAGGGTCGGTACCTAGAGTTCTTTGTAAAGTGATCTCCAAACCACTCCGTTCAATGAACCCCGGCTGCAATGAAACCCGTGACCACGTACACAGAAAGTGAGATCGTTAAGCTCACGACCACTCAGGCTCCCGGTTGGTTCAAAGATGCACTATGAACCTCAATGTTGATATCATTATAGTTACGATTACAGAACAAAGAAAACTCAGAAAGGATCAAATAAAGAATATACGCTCTTTGAAATTTGTTTAATGCCAAGCAGGTACCTAAAGTCAACAATGTTTGAAGAATAAACGTAACATGTTCCCCAATTGTATTAACAAAGAAAAATCTGTTCTTGCTTCAGTTTCTCGCGTACCAAAATTTTAACAGACTTAAAAAAGATTACTAATTCAGTCTGTGCATGTTAATATATTACTATTATTCTTTAATATATGTTCAGACAAAACTTTTAGTATATGGTTCACTTTAGATGATTTTTGTTTGGAAATAGAACTAACTCCAAAGAAACACTAAAATGTAAAAAAGAAATCATTTGCAGACCGTTGAATTCGCCACCAAATTGAAAACAACTAAGAAACAAGCTACTACCTGCAAGTTACTAACCTTATCTTGTAATGATTACAAGACTAGATAGTTGTTTGCTTTAGCTATTAATTTGGTGCCAATTTCAAAGATTTGAAATTTGAAAATATCTTCTTCAAACTTTCAGTACACTTTTTGAAGTCTGTTCTATTTCATCATTATTTTAAAGACTACTTTTAAAATTCAGTTATAAAATTTCGAATTCTTAAAACAAACACTTGTCACTTTTATGCATAGAATGAAATATGCTAATAAAACCTAAAAAGTTGGTGCGACTATTATGGAATGGCCACGATTAGGCGTGTAAAACGGTAATTATTTATATAATCTCCTTAATTAATTATAGATTGTTACGTGTAAAAACGGTTTATTATTTTACAAAAAAAAATGCGCTCAAAGAAAATAGAGTAAGTTATTATTGATTAATTTTTACAACAGGCTTACTTTGGTTATAACTGATTAACATCTGTTCTCGTACGCATTTGGCTCCTTCGAAGGGGGCGCCAAAATCAGTTTGGGCCCCTTTTCAAAAAACGAAGATACGGGTCTTGGTAAACGTGTGCTGAAGCATGAAATATGTAACTTAATACATGTCTCACTTAGTAGAGAATAGTACCTTATTCCTCATCATAGATCATTCCTTATCGTACCTCACTAATATTCTCCGAAAGGAGTGCTCTCTATTCTTCCTGTTTGTGCAGCTTTTTACTCGCTGTACTAACCACTAGAGTTTCATTTATTATAATACCGAACAAACTGTTTTTGCCAGCTTCAATGGTTTGTGTACCCTTTATCGAAGACAGATCTCCTTCGCGATTTCCTATCGTCTTTGTTTCGCCTTTTATTCCCTATCCTATACCTAGTGGAAAATGTGTAGATAGAAACCAAATGTCATGACATGTCTGTTCTAAGACCTAATTCTTTATTTAATAGCATGCTGGAGACTCTCGGTAACATGGTTGCTGACTCATACACTGGAACGTTCCTCGGAGGGACACGAATTGGTTAGGATTTTTTTTCTGTATCTGCATATTTGAAAGCCCCGGATAAACTTTTTCAATTTTCAAACTCGTATATTCACGATTTACAATACTTCACGTATGATATTCATAATCCCAAGAGAATACGAAATATCTAATAAATTGGACAGTCGTAATAAGTAAAACTTTGTATCACCCTTTTAACATTATCAACCTTATGGTGTTACATTTTAACTTTTAATATGTACTCAAGTGATTTAGTTTCTCTCCGAAACCTAAAGTTAGTGTAGTGGATTTTCTTTATTACTTGTCCTGTTCATTTTATTTTCCATTGTAACACATTGATTTTAGACTGGGAAGATATAACTGCCTGTATCTAGAAGAAAAGTGTAAAGGAAATTTGGTTAGAATTGTTAAGTAACAGCGTAAATTACGTGATTATTTTATATATAATGTGTGTTGTATAATTAGGGCTACCATATTTTTGAGAAGCCAAACTCGAACACTTTTACCGTACCCATAAACATGGGTAACTCAGTACCGGTACCGAACATCAGGCAAATTGCTAAACTATTTCTGTCTGCTTGAAAATTTACTCAATCCCCAGGTATATTATAGTACTCCATTTTTGTTAAAGGAAAATTGAATGCAAAAAATCCTAAGCCTAATTCTGAAATCCATTTAAAAAGCTCTACACCGCTAAAACATGTCAAGAAATAGTAACAGATGGTTCATGGATTCTCCTGGGGTAAAATATTCCGGAGGTAAACTAGTCCCTCATTCGGATCTCCGGGCTGGGACTGCTTCAGGGGGCTCTATGAACAGGATTAAGAAAGACTACACCGCTAAAACATGTCAAGAAATAGTAACAGATGGTTCATGGATTCTCCTGGGGTAAAATATTCCGGAGGTAAACTAGTCCCTCATTAAAATCTCCGGGCTGGGACTGCTTCAGGGGGCTCTATGAACAGGATTAAGAAAGACCTTAGAATAGGAACGTGGAACGTACGAACATTATACCAAACGGGCGCTCTTCAGGTGGCGGTACGCGAGACCGAAAAGTACGAGCTAGACATATTAGCGATACAAGAAGTTCGATGGGAGGGTCAAGATAGCATCCCACAGGGCAAGTACACTTTCTACTACGGGGGAACACAGTCTCACGGTTTCGGAACAGGGTTCCTCATTAAGAATAGTATCCTTCAGGCGGTTCAGAATATAGAGTTCGTAAACGAAAGACTATCGTACGTTACGATACGTACTCGATGGGGTAACACGGTTTTATTAAACGTCTATGCTCCGACCGAGGTAGCTACTGATAACGACAAAGATATATTCTACGATGAGCTAGAAAGGTTGTTTGACCGATTACCGAAGTATAATTCGAAAATTGTGTTGGGTGATTTCAATGCAAAGGTAGGGAGGGAAGAAAAATATAGACCTACTATAGGCAAATACAGTCTTCACGAAAAGACCAACAACAATGGAGAAAGACTGATAACTTTCGCGATTTCGAAAAACTTACTGGTAAAGAGCACGTACTTTGAACACAAAGACATACACAAATACACATGGGTATCTCCGGACGGCAAAACTCTCAACCAGATCGATCACGTATTAGTAGACAGACGAAGACACACCAACATAATGGACGTTAGGTCGTACAGAGGAGC
>JAGDQP010014019.1:29314-46248 GCA_022664845.1 Lepisma saccharinum
ATTTTTGCTTTGAGACAAATTTTGGAGAAGAAATGGGAATACAATGGGACGGTTCATCAGCTATTCATTGATTTTAAGAAAGCATATGATTCTATCAAAAGGGACAAGTTATACAGTATCCTGATACGATTTGGAATTCCGAAAAAATTGGTTCAACTAGTGAAGATGTGTCTCAGCGACCCCATAAGCAGAGTACGGATAGGTAATAATATGTCAGATAGTTTCAAGATTCGCAACGGATTGAAACAAGGCGATGCCTTGTCCCCACTACTGTTTAACTTCGCGTTAGAATATGCAATTTTCAAAATTGAAGGGGACAAAAAGGGACTATCATTGAATAGTTTGAACCAACTGTTTGTGTACGCGGATGATGTAGATTTAATAGGGGACGATATAGATGCACTACAAAGCAACACCGATGTTTTAGTGGAAGCGTGCGATGAGATTTGTCTACAGGTAAACATAGATAAAACAAAATACATGATAACAAGCCGAAGCACAGGGAATGAAGGAATTAAAAACATAAGAATTAGGGATGAGGTAATAGAGAAAGTAAACAAATTTAAATACTTGGGAGCATACGTAACAAGCAAAAATGAGGTCATGGAAGAAATAAAAAGTCGCTTAGTATCAGGGAACGCATGTTTCTATTCAGTCCAAAAACTTCTAACATCGCGATTAATATCAAGGAAATTGAAATTAAAAATATACAGAACGGTTATTCTGCCGGTAATACTTTACGGTTGCGAAAGTTGGAGTACGACCCTAGCAGATGAACATAAATTACGTGTATTTGAAAATAAGGTTTTGAGAAAGATATATGGGCCGAAACGGGACGAGATGACTGGAGAGTGGAGGAGACTGCATAATGAAGAACTCCACGGACTGTACAATTCACCAGATGTTGTAAAAATAATGAAATCGAGACGACTAAGGTGGGCAGGGCATGTAGCTCGGATGGGGGAAAAACGAAGATTATATTCTATCCTGGTTGGAAGGCCCGATGGAAAGAGGCCATTGGGAAGACCGAGACGTCGTTGGGAGGACAATATTAGAAGAGATCTTCGAGAAGTAGGTGTTCGTGATGAAAACTGGCTTGATACTGCCCAGGATAGAATTCAATGGCGAACGTTTGTTACTGCGGCGATGAACTTGCGAGTTCCATAAGCCATAGAGTTAGTTAGTTAGTTAATTTAAAAAGCAGAGAAAACAGTAACAACGTGTGTTATTGTTATTAATTCCATAAAGTAATAAATATGTCGGATAGTACAATTTATAATTGTAAATAATTATTACATTAATTTTGTTACCATATTACGATTATTTTAGTAAGTCTGAGCCGAAACTCGGTAATTTATTGAAACAACCTAAAAGCCCGGACTTTTCTCAACCCCTGGACGCAAGTCCGGACACAACACGAAACATGAAATACCGGACTGTCGGGCCTAAACCCGGACGTATGGTAGTCGTACACTAGTGTCCAAAATTAAAGCAAAATTTGCAGAAAGTGATAAATAATTGTTTTAAAATGTCGCATGATATCTACGTGTATGCATGGTCAGGAACATACTTCTATCCGTTTTAATGTAGAAAGGCATAGTTAATGATAAAAAAGAAGGGTTGGCGCTAGTACAGCAAGTGACTAGCGCGAAACCACCAGGGTGAATGGACAAGGCAAAACTGCTACCATATATCGCGATCAGATCTTGACAGTACATTTGAGAGAGTTTCGGCAGCATGTGGGAGAAAATTTATTCCTGATCGGTGACAATGCTCGTCCTCATAGAGCTGTATTGGTGGACGATTTTTTTTGAAACTGGAACTATTGCCCTTTTAGACTGGCCAGTGCATTAACCGGTCTTAAATCTAACTGAACATGTTTGGAACAACGTAGAAAGGCGAGTTGTTTCGCCATCACGACCATCAATCTCATTTGATGGTCTCACAATAGCTTCGCATGAATAATGGGAGCTACTGCCACTAGATCTTCTCGCTGCACCTGTCCGTACTATGCAGCATTGTTGTCAGACTTGTATCACTGCTAGGGGTGACCATGTACCCTATTAAGCTCCATTTTGGGGGGTTCTAACTTTATTTTGTTTTCTGATCTTATTATTATAATTCTGGCATGTATCCGTTTGTGATATTTCCATCATGAGACTGAATTGTATTGCAAATTTTTCAAGTATAAATGTTGTTTCTTCGCAGTTTTGATTTCGTTGTATACCCTACTCATGCATACTTCCTCTAACACCAAGTGTTTCAAGAAATATATTACTTCTGTGGGGATTGCTTCGTTTTGCTTTAATTTTGGACACTAGTGTAGGCATAATAAATAATTACCATAGTTCTTTCTTCTGATATTGAGTTTGTATATTTAAAGAGTGTAATTGTCAAATGCTTTAAGTGCCAAATTTAAAATTTTGCATAAGCAGAAAAATGAATAGGTTTGATATCACATGCCTTGGCATACCAGATGTCCAGGTTTAACCAGGACATATCGGGTTTTGAGCAGATGTCCCGTCGTTTTAGGACTTAGATTTAGCGACAAAGAAATCAACGTTTGATTATCATACAAATTTTCATTACTAATCTGCGTATTGACATTCGCTGTGTGAAGTGTCCCGGTTAAAACTGCCAGATCTACACGTAACGTATTCTTTCCAACATAATGTGATTGTTTTCACCTTTTACGGTTTGAATTGGCGCTTGTAACAAGAATGGTGACTTGCGAGTGAACGCATTGAACATGTTTGTGAACAAAAGTGTTTATTTTTTAAGCCTGACACTTAAAACGTTTGGCAGTTCCAATCTTCATTTACTTTTATTGGCTTAGGTGTGGCTGGGTACAGTAAATAATCAGCGATAAATTATCATTAGCTACAGGATATTCGCTATTTAAAAATTTTGGAACTATTGCAGTACATCACATCGAAGTTTCGATAGTCCATTTCCTGTATATATAGGGGAAGTCAGGTGAATATGAACATAGTTAATAAAAACGCAATTGTATCTCAAAAATGATTTATTACAAAAATTTCAAAATATGACTAAAAGTAAGATAGGTTCTTCTGTGAACAACACTAGAAAGTACAGAGTTGTACATACTCTGGTATCCGAGTAATGAAGAGGAAAGTAAGGTAGGTGTGCAGTGCTCATATTTTCCATGGTAAAAGGGTAATATGAGCACTGCATAGTCCATATATGAAAACCACTCTGTGTATCAATATCTGCACACCCAATACAAGCGAAAAAGAATAAATAACAGTAAAACATACAAAATAAAAGGAAATACAATTAAAAATTGCAATAATTAGTAAAAAAAGAGCCACTCATGCTCGTGAAACACACACTCGAATATTTGTCCTGTGAATGTGCAAATAAAGATCTGCGACGAAAAAATTTTAACCCGCAGTTTCAGTTTTGTCAAAAAAAAAAATGGACAAAAATAGATAATTAGACTTTTCTTCCCCAAGAGGGAGAAGAGTGTAATTGGCCATTTTTTTGACAAAAGTGAAATTGTGGCTTAGACTTTTTTCATCGCAAGTCTTCAAAAAACCGGGTTGGAGTTCCCGGTCTCCCACCAGGCGCCTCCCCAGGTAGCGGATAGGGGAATGCCGACCAGATATGGTAGGTACCGGAAATATTCCGAAGTGGACCAAAACCAGTACTGCTGCCTCGCAGTTAGTAGAGGGATCTACAAATGCTAGGGGAAGATAACCCCAAACAAAAATATCATGGCGAGGGGAAACAGCATCACCATTACCACTCTGAGGCTGAAGTTGCATGAGATTGGCAAGGCTCAGAGATGGACAGAGGACGACATCTTATATGTTTACCTTTACTGCGAGGTCGTAGAGCTGACAACTCTACACCGCTAAAACATGTCAAGAAATAGTAACAGATGGTTCATGGATTCTCCTGGGGTAAAATATTCTGGAGGTAAACTAGTCCCTCATTCGGATCTTCGGGCGGGGACTGCTTCAGAGGGCTCCAAGAACAGGATTAAGAAAGACCTTAGAATAGGAACGTGGAACGTACGAACATTATACCAAACAGGCGCTCTTCAGTTGGCGGTACATGAGACTGAGAAGTACGAGCTAGACATATTAGCAATACAAGAAGTTTGGTGGGAGGGTCAAGATGGCATCCCACAGGGCAAGTACACTTTTACTACGGGGGAACACAGTCTCACGATTTCGGAACAGGATTCTTCATTAAGAACAGTATCCTTCAGGCGGTTCAGAATATAGAGTTCGTAAACGAAAGACTATCGTACGTTACGATACGTACTCGATGGAGCAACACGGTTTTATTAAACGTCCATGCTCCGACCGAGGGGGATACTGATAACGAAAAAGATATATTCTACCATGAGCTAGAAAGGCTGTTTGACCGATTACCGAAGTATAACTCGAAAATTGTATTGGGTGATTTCAATACAAAGGTAGGGAGGGAAGAAAAATATAGTCCTACTATAGGCAAATACAGCCTTCACGAAAAGACCAACAACAATGGAGAAACACTGATAACTTTCGCGATTTCGAAAAACCTACTGGTAAAGAGCACATACTTTGAACACAAAGACATACACAAATACACATAGGTATCTCCGGACGGCAAAACTCTCAACCAGATCGATCATATATTAGTAGACAGACGAAGACACACCAACCTGATGGATGTTAGGTCGTACAGAGGAGCGGAAGGTGACACCGACCATCAATTATTGATCACAAAAGTAAGGGAAAAGTTATGCAACGCGAACAGAGAAAGCAAGGGGTCAAAGCAATTGAAATTCGAACTTAAACTATTAAATAATCCGAGCATAAAAGCAGATTACCAACTCGAAGTCTCAAATAGGTTCAAAATCCTAGCCGACTCGAGTGATAATAATGATGATATTAATAATGGAATTGATGTAAGTAAGATGTGAGAGACAATTCGTGAAACAATTAAGAGGGCAGCGAAGGAACGTGTAGCTGAGAAGAAACAATAGAAAACCAAACCTTGGTTTGATGAAGAATGCCTTAAGCTTCATGAGGAACGAAAACAAGCAAAGCAACGATGGGTAAGTAATAAAAGCGAAGCAAATACCAACCACTACAGTAACGCGAAACGAAACGCTACACTCGGGTTCAGAAACAAAAAGCGAGAATATCTGACGCAGAAGATTCAGGAGATAGAGGAAAACGGAAAGACAAATAACATACGAGATCTATACAAAGGGGTAAACTCGTTAAGAAAAGGTTACCAGCCGAGGTTAGGAATGATTAGAAATGAGCGTGGAGATCTTCAGGTGGATCCGACTATAATTGTCGATGTGTGGAAGAGTTATTTAGACAAAATTCTTAATGTATACAACGGGAAACAAATAGAGGAATTCGAAATCCATACCGTGGATTCCCGAACCTAGCGAGATCGAGATCTAAATATCGGTAAAGCAATTGAAAAATTATGAACTAAAGGAGTGCAGACTTTGTCATCCATGTTATTGCAAATTAGGCTGCTATTTAGTATCTCTCCCAAATAATTTGGTAGTGATTAGGCCTATGAATCGTTATATTGTAACTATTACTGACTTTATGTTAGATAACATTAGGTTAGTTTACAAATGGTCAAATAGGCCTATACATTCGTATACTGTAAGAAATATTGCTTAGTGACATCTGCTGCATGTGAGCTTACTTTAGAAAGTAATAGTCTTTGATTAATTTAGGGGAGGTACTAAATGCCATCCACAAATTATTATGTTTTACAGATTTTCTGCTCTAGTTAATACCTGCAAAAGCTCCTCACGTTCATTTCTCTCATTATTTTCAGTAAATGTGTACATGCTCATATTATACTGAATTTAAAAGCTTATATTTCACCGACTGCTAGTGTTTGTTTAATGCAATGTAGTTTACAGCTATGTTTATCTCAAAGGAGTGAACAAACGACTGGCGTTGTGTTCCTAGACGAACTGACTATAAATTAAGTGATATAATTTATATATCGAATGAATACCTCGTTGTAGCTTATTTTCCATTACCCTGATTTAACTATAGCTCAAAAAATATACATTTTTTATTTTACGTACCTTTAAACTTCTCCTTTATTACACAACAATAGCAGCACACTATCTTGGGCTCCACTCTCGTCAACCACGAAACTCCAAACAAGGCTACCAACTTTGTTGTTTCGCTCTTGCGCAATGCACGTGGAAGATATGGGGGTATAAGGTTCGTCTTGCTGATATTTTGGACTGCTCATATTAATCTGATTTCCCCCTATCATTAGGAGGCTTTTATCCAAATGGATTATTTAGGGAATTAGTGGATTGTTTACGGAATTTCCTGCTATTACTTAGGAAATTTGCGTCTATAATGTATAGACAGACTTCTCTTTCTCTCGTTCCTGACAGGAGGTCCCATCCTACTAAGCTCTGCTCGTATATGACGTCACTTTATTAGTTTTACCAGTCCGGCCAAGAATTGTGATATGGAGGAACAACAGTAATACGTAGGGAACATCCAGAATAATTACTTTTTCCACTTGTCATTACTTGTAATGCAGGCACCACTAAGCGCCAGTTTCATTGAACGTGGGTTTCTTATGTATTACGTGCGTAACCTATGTAACACTGCAAATGTTACATTACATTATTCTCAATGTAGAAAAAATAGTGTAATTTACGAATATATCAAGGGTTGCAATAGTTTATACCAATTTTCCAGGTGAAATATTCATAGCATATACCGAGCATAGACCTATGATGTGCGGGTTGTAACGGTGATAGGTCACTTTTGGGTGCCTCTGTCCCCGAGACTAAGAATAAATATTTCAACATTTCCTGAGAGAAACTCTTATCTTGTTGCGGTTTGTAGTATTCATATTTTAATTAATAACAAATACATAAAACATGTGGTATAAACAAAGTATGCAGATGAAAAGTTAATACATTGTTCTCTAGTAGTATTTCCACCATTAAATAAGTATCATTTATTTTTATTTATGTGCTTCATGAGTATACATTCTTTATTTAAACATACAGAGAGGGGTGGAAGAGCAAGGATTTCGCAAACGTATATTTTGCTACTTGTAGTAAGGAAAGGGAGGTAATAATTCCTTTTGTGGGGAGAAAGATGTGCAGAATTCTCACAGAAAATCTAATTTTCCCGGAAGATTTTCTCTTACCAGGCCAGACTGCTACCTTCGTGTTCCATTTTCCTGGGTAAACCACAACGGAGCCTCTCCAGAGTCTCTTTGGTAGCTAATGATCGATGCTGGGCTGTAACAGGGCCAAACAGTGTGACCAGAATATTAATCACCGCTTAGATCCAATCGTCATAAACAACAATCTGTGGTGGCAGCTCCGAAGAATTATCACCAACTATAACATCAGTTAATGGAATATTTCTCTCCTGTAAGCGAAACAAAAAAAGAATAGTTTTATTTGTGTAAATATTGTTACTGGTATTTTCCATTCAGTGTGTTGCAAGTTCGAGAGACTGTATTGTTAACTTGTTTTCCCCTACTTTCTCTTGCATTTTAAACTTATTTCAAAAATGAGAAAACACCCTACAAAATCTATTTTCCTTGCGTGATATTTCACCAAAATATTCTAAAATTGATTGAGTGAGTTGAGAGGAGTAAGATGGCTACTCAAGTAATGTCATGCTCCTGGAGCCATTCCGTAACTATACGATGTCTATGACAGATTACATTAATTATCCTGTTAAAACATCCGTCACCATATGTAAACGCCAGTTGCATGAAGAAGTGAACATTTTCACCCACTTTTTAAATCATCTTGTCGAAGCACGATGTCAGTTGCACAATTTATTATTTTGTGTGAATTTTGAATTTTATTATTTTAAATTCACACTTTTGTACCCTTCACACGTTCCCACAGCTTGCTGCAGTTATTATCAAGTGTACTGTTCACATAATCATTTATATTTTAATTGTTATTTTTCTAATTAATTTTCACCATGTATCGTCTCAGAATATCGTCGTTAAGTTATCAGCTTTTAACTTCTATTTTTCTGCTGGAGTGTATGATTAGGGTACCTTATTTTTTGGCTGGCCCTTCAAGATGTGTCGTTCATGTTTCTCACAAGGAGACTGTCAACATTGTCATGCCGAAACCTGTCCTCAAATTTTTTGTGCGTGTCGATTACACCAAAATAACACTCCACACAAAATTTGAGGTGCCAATTCAAAGTGCACGTGGGCCAAAAAAAAATGTCTAAACCCAGAAAATTTTGCTACCATAATATGAATGAGGTTTGCAACACTGGGACAGAGAAACGGTGGAGAGAATCAGGTTTGCTACTTGGTGGAGAGAAACAACCGCACTGCTTACTACGTGGAGAATGCAGAAACGAATCGAGAGGAAAATGTATGAGACGAGAAATGTACTCTGCAGTGGTCCTAATTTTGTATTCTCTACTTTTGCGCTAAATTCTTGAAATGCACTTCTTTGTTAATTTCCTTTTCTAAAATCACATTAGAAATTCATAAATAACGTCATATCTCGACAGCCAATGATGTCGGCATAGCAAATGAAAATCAAAGTTGTACTCACTCCATCTATTTAAGCAATGTTTATGATTGAAGACTGCAGTTTAGAGGGGATTTTCATGAATGCCCTATTAAATGGCATTAATTCCTTGACACTGAAATTCTTACGTTACAATACCTGTCTATTTGGAACTCCTATAACTTGAGTAGGAACTTCAATTGTGGTTTACTAAGCCGGCATGGCTTGTGTCATTATCTGTCGAAATATAACATCACTTATGATGAGGTTGCTTTAACTTTGAGCGCTTGTAGCTCCAAAATACATGATTTGAAATTTCTTCAAAGTAAATTCTTTCTTGTTTTGATGTGAATAATCACCTCCTGAAGCTTCCACCTTATTTCAGTGTTTGATTAATTGAATTCCTATAACAGTCCTAAACGACCTGGTGAGCTTCTAAGGACGGAACCTACAGTTTTTGGTAAAGTAGACTCCGAACCACTCCGTTCAATACACCCGGCGTGAATTGAAACCATCACCACACACAATAAAAGCCACTCTTGGCTACCCGGAGGTTACCGTTATTTCAAGCACACACTACATATGATATAATGACGTCTTAAATTGTACTAATTCTGAATGAAACTGAATTTCGGGGTCTTGCAACCCTCAGACCTCTTTCATACTCCCCTGATTGAAATGTATCTTGATATGTAATGTTCCGTAACCACTAGTTGGTTCAACATGCGATAATTGCATAAAATAGGTTTCGAAAATTATGAACTACTCTAACACAGTGATTCACCTGGGGGGTATCACCTCCAAAATCTCGACAATCAAACCAACTATACATTTTTTGTGGTCAAAAATCGATAAAAACCGTGCAAAACTCCACTTACACACTCCCAATTTTGACTTTACACCCCAAACAGAAAATCCTGGCAGAATCCCTACTCTAACATGTCCTAGCAACCCCATGAGCAAATTTGGCAGACCGACGTCGACCCGACGCGATTTACTAATGAGGAATAGTCTATCACTCTTACCTTCACACGATTTACCCACCTGGAAACTTGTGTAACGTGTAATACTGCAGACACAACAGGTACCACTAAGTAAGTTAATCTAAAATTGAGCTTTTATATTGCATTATTACAGTTGAGAATAAAGAACTCCAAGTTATAGACTGTTATTTTAGAACTGCTATTTGAAGTATCGGTTTTAACACCTATTTGTACATAACAGCTATTGTTATAACTGTTACAAAAAGTAGCACTAATGCCCATCCCTACTCCACCTGGCACTCGGCCAGTGTAACCAACTAGATTTATATTATGGCAGTAAAATTTTCCAATTTTTGACAATTTGTTTGGCCCACTTACACTTTGAATTGGCACTTCAAATTTTGTGTGGAGTGTTATTTTTGTGTAATCGGCACATACGAAAAAATTGAGGGTAGGTTTCGGCAAGATAATGTTGACGGTCTCCTTGTCAGTGGCTCACTAGACGTGATTTATAGCCTCATATGATTCGTTGGATTTATAATTCTCTATTTTGAGGAAATAGTACTTGATAAGGACTAGATATATTTAGTTTTATTTTGTATTGCTATTTTTAATTAGTACGATCCCGGTGCTCGTTAATTTGTCGTTTAGTTTCATGTTTGTGGCTTTTTATTGTAAGCTTTGCTTTGGTAGGCTGTTTCCTGACGTGTGACGTCAGGTAAGGTGGAGGACATCTTACTAAAGTGATTATAGTACGTAGGCTTCCCGACTTGATTAGCCAAAACTTGGAATTTCAAACCTAAAATTTGAAGACTTGGTATGCAGAAAATTCCGGTAAGTTGTAGGCTTTCTGAGATAACGAAATTTTCTACGTGAAGCCTGTTAAAAGCAAACTATATCTGCAATAAAGCATTATTAGACCTATGATAATTCGAACCTCATGGTGGAAAGGAACATAGTCTTGCATTATTTATTTTTATATCGGTGACTGCTGAGAACAACTTTGCGTATTCAGATCTTCTAAGTGAAGAAACATTTTGTCTTAGCTCAGTTGAATAAAGACGTCTATATTTTGTGAGAATGGAGATTCTTAGATGTGAAGGCTAAACTTTACTTCCTCCGGCCGGGTTTTCATGATACCGATCTTTCAAGCAAGTTTGTTGGAAATTATTTTCTCGGATCTTGTAATTTGGACATTATGAACGAACGAAATTGTATTCAAAATTTATCGAAGTTACTGGATTTGCGTAAAAACAACTATGTATTTGTAAGTGAACCCTGAGCCACTACATTCTTTGGCAACGCCAGCCAGGATGATGCATCTTCTGATAGTTTGTTTGATCTCGCTGTTCATATTGTATTTTGTGTTTAAGATAGCTCACCTTTTGAAGTTTGTTTTCCATTCACATGCGGTATATTTATGGATCTGTTAGGTTAGTTTTATGAGAAGTCTATTTTTCTATTTTGATGTGCGAAGTTAATTAAATATCTCCTGACATCTAGATATCTGTCTATATGTATCAAGTAGAGCTGGACCGGGTCTGTGATCGGGACCAGGCCTGGTCCGATTTCGACCCGGGGAGGTAAAGTTTTTAGTTTTTTTCCTTATTATACAGTGTTGCGTTTGAATTCTTTCATTCTTTCATGGATGACCGGGACTGATAATAACCAGAGCACGAAAGTCAATCTAGTTAAGACCGGGTTAGTTAAGTTTTGGACTGATGTCTGGGTCAGCCGGGTCAACGGGTCACCAAAAGTGACCCGGCTACAGCTCTGGTATCAGTGCCAGTCCATCCAACCGTGATACACTCTTGAAATTCCATCAATATTGTAGTTGGAGGAATACTAGCACCTACCATTTCAAAATCAATCAAATTCTTCTTTTATCCATTTCACTCGTCTCACACAAGCTACAGTGAGAACACAGATGACGTAACGAATGTCTGGCCGATATCTTCCCCTCCTTTAGACTTCCCTATCTTGTCGCTCAAACGAAAAATATATAGATATTACATTTTTAGTATTGTTTCCAGCAATTAAAAAATGTTAGATGAAATATTATTGTTTCAGGCTGGTCTCTCGTGTTAAGTGCTAATGAAGTAAAGATAGGATCAACAGACGACAAAGTTTCGCCGCAAATATCGACCCATCGGCGTAAATTTTGTGTCTCTTCGATACGAGATGTAGTAAGATGTCCGGGATTAGACCATAGGCAGCTAAATTTCAAACAGCAGGTGAAGTTTGTCAGAAAAATATTTTGTAATATAAACTGTCCGCAAATCTATAATATTAAAATACTAAGCTTCAAAGTGTCTCTCTGTGTGAGAAGGTCCGGCTATTTCTTCAAAACAACACACAGTCCCTGTGGCCCACGTGTTGTCCTAGACTTTGCATCGGTTAGCAGGTTCGAACCCTGCTGCCGACCACCCTGACTGAGGTTTTTCAGAGTTTTTCTAAGTTTCACAAGGCGAATGCTTAGATGGTTGGTACTTTCCCCATCCTGTGGACTACTCTATCCTGACCTGAGTCAAAAATGCTAGCAGGCTGTAAATAAATTCAAGTTAATTTCTCAAAAACCACGCCCTCCAGCCCCACATTTTCCACATACATCCCTATGTGGTATCATATGAAAGCTTATGATGTGAAGGTTCCACAAAATTTTGTACAGTCTCGATCGGTTAAACCATTGAGGCTCCAGGAGCGAATAAAAAGGGAAACAACAAATCTTAAATGTGTTTGTCATAGAGAACTACTTATTGTTACTTTTCAGTGCAGTCTGCTTGCTTCTCAGCGTACTTGTCCCATGCTTGCGCAGGCTTGTTTATGTCTTCGCTTGCAGTAGCACCTTGATTCACCTAACCTCCCAACTTCGTTACAAAAAATCAGTAGCAGGACTTACTGGAACAAAGATAGAGTATACTGTATTTTAGAAACAATGCAGCAAATAAATTGCTTTTAATAAATGTAGAGCTTAGATAGAACATGATCAAGCTGCATGTATAGTTGTCTCGATGACGATTTGCTCTTGGAAATCTCATTCTTACTTACTTTGATAGTTTGTCTTGTTAATGGTTTGCTCATTTTATTTGCTATATACGAAGAAATTAAGAATTTGTTTTGGATACGAATTGCGATTCCTATTTACTTATATTTGTGTTTATATGGCGTTCAGGAGCAAAGTCTTGTTACCAGGCTCGGATCTATGACAGCAAAATCCCACAGTGTGAACGCAAAAGGCTAAAAACCAAATAGACTTTACTCATGATAAACATTAGGTCTATTCTAAATGATTTAAGAACTTTATAAATCCACATTTTTAGAGGTTTTATTATTGATTTTAGAGGGTTTTAGTGGTTAAATGTACTTTTAATTTTAACATTACAAATAGCTCGGCTAGTTTTATTCCGTAGTGATCTATATTGTTCCTAATCTGTTCGATTTTTTATTTTCCACTACAAATAATAGGCTGTTATCAGAGTGAGATTATTCCTTTTGTTGTTCATTGTAAATTTTGAGTTGTTTTCGCCATCGACTATGCGAAGAAGTTGATTTAATCATTTTCTCGTTAAGTATCTCAGTCGTAATATTAAAAGTTCAGAATAGAGTCATTCATTGTCTGTCTTCGAAACTGGAAGATGAACTGGTACTCAGAATTAAGAATGCAAGCTCGTTTTCCTAATGGTTGCTGCAGCTCTAGATTGGTCAAAGATATATCCAATAAAAAGTATTTTTGACGATTCTGCATCAAAGAAATACAGCTACTTTACATCTGATTTGTAACTTCGATATTTAATTGTTGGGCTTGGACATAAGCAACTACAGGAACCAAGGATATGACGAAGCTGCTATGATGAAACAGTTACAGGTAATATAGGATCCACTGCGTCATCAACGATGCAGTGAGATGTGTAAGAGAAATTATAAGTTACTTAACTCCTCAGAATTTGTTCTTTGGCCAAAGTATTAAGAAAGTTGATATTAGCGTTGTTAAGTGAATCAGATGTCACTTTGAAAAATATCAATTCAACAGGTGGCTATCACAGCATTAGTTCGTTACAATCATCAAGCTGAGGTGTCCACATGTTGTGAAGAACCTCAAAAGAACTTATTTGACAACCAAAAGCAAGGAAGAAGTGTCGGAAGTAAACATCGACTGACAAAGACCATAGGCTCCTTGGATTTTGTCTTCCTAATTGTGATTCCTTCAAGAATATATTCTGAATTAAATGTAAGGAAAAGAAACGAACTCTATAAGGCTTTCAATACTCTTAAAAAAAGAACTTAAAGCAGATGAGAGGAGCATATAATCAAATAAAAGAGTAAGCCAAAGCTGCTGTTGCGAAAGTGGAACCTGCGTTTACGCGCAAGAAGTAACCTGAAATGACGATGAACTGGTAAAGGATCATCTATCTTCCAGCACAAAGGTTTGTTTCAGGGTAAATTATGTCAATGCATCTTTGAAAAACAGACAATAGACAACGATTTCTCAGTCCTAAAAAGAGAAATAGAAAGTTTCAAATCCTGCTTCCTAAAGTTCTTCGGGTATCTTAAGAACTTTTGACAAAACCAGAAATACTTCAAAAGAGGTACCAAAACAGGTTCATCTTTAGCATTGTAACTTACCTCCTTTAGGACTGGGTTTAAAAACAAATTTCAAAGATAAATGCAGTTTATTAATACCAAAACATTTTTTGCTTCAAGTATAACACCATTGTATCTAGCTAATCTGAATTCTTACGTATCTCACTTTATTCTTGTCTTTGTCCGTGACTGTCTCACTTGCAGGAAGACCGTTTCTGTTCGGAAAAGAATCCAAAGCTAGTTAAGGAAGTCTAATGGCAAAGAAGTGGATAAGGGATCTGGGAATGTTGGCCATCAACCATAAGGAAGCTTTTTTCTTCGCTTTTTGGAAAGGAGAGATGTCGCAAAAACTCGAGATCCAGTAATGACTGTTGCCTTCGAGCAATCTGTTTCTTCCGTTGCTATGAGTTCAACAGAAGCTTGTTTTGAATCTACGAACAGATGTTTCACGAAACTGCAGCAAATGAATAAGTTTTTAAGGTAATGCACAATAAAATACATATTTAGTTTATGAGAAGAAATAGATAGTAGATGCAACAGACATAAAGTGAAACTTGAAGGTGTCAAGTCAAATAACAAGATATCGTCAAAGTTTCATGATTCCATCTCTGTTGCCTTTATGTCAAGGCAACATGCACAGATACTGAGATGCATACATACTGCCTTCCAGTTTTCGACTTGCCTTGGATTTTCTTTCATGTCAGAGGATTTCATCCCCGGTTGCTGATTCCGAATAGCATATCAAGCAGGAAAATAATCTTGTATTTCTACCCAAATAGATTGTAGGTGAAAATTTACCAAAAAAAAAAAAAGCTAGTTTTACGACCCTACTTCTTAATTTATAACAAATCAAACACTACTGCCTCCGCTGTCCCGATATCCAGTTAACTCGTTAGTGATTTCCCGGACCATGCTTTCAAAACCAGCATTCAATACGGTTTGCTTGTTAGACCAAAGAAATTACTTTCTCGCCTCCTGAAATCTTGGCGAAAAGTGGCTTTACGAATTTCGTTGAACACAGAGTACTAGGCTGAATTTCAACTGCAAATTTTAATTAACTCGGATTATTGATTATATTTCAATTGTGAATTTCTCTTCTTTTTTCAGAAAGCGCGGGGGAGGATGAAGGAGGAACAATGACGTCAATGACATCCACTTACCCTCTACTTCCGTTCTCCCCCAAGCAACGAACAATGAAAGACGAGGACGTGGAAGCGCAGAATAAAAACGAATACAGCGCCGTCACGTGTCTCATGGAGAAACCACCACATATTGACAACAAGGTCAAGGTAAGTGCCTTACAAAATGGCTCACCATTCGTTGCTGCCAAAACAAAAGAAACATGGAATATCTTTCCCTAGCAACCAGTCCTCAAAAGGAGCTTCTCTCAGAATGTTCAATTAGTCTCTGCAACCAAAATTTGTTCCAAGTTTCTACAGCTTCGTCTTGTACCGTGTCAATGTACCTTGTTATTATAGCCAGTGCACTCATTTTGAGACAATCTATTTAAAATTGTCTATATTTCCAATATTTTTGTGTTACTTTACTTCCGAAACCGTTCCCTTCCGTGGTAAAATTTCCTCAGCAGTGACCTTGTTTGAGTAGCTGTACAATGCTTCCGATATAAGGTGAGTGGCAGGAGATGATTAACATTCAAGGATGTGTTCTATTACAAGTTAAATATGGTAAATCTGAGTTGTACCAATCAAAATATGAAAAAGCTATATTTAGTCACATTCGTAATGAAACAGGAAAAAACACTCTTATTCATCTCGTTTATTTACGTTTCTTCTCTGTACTCTACGCTTTTGTCCTCTGCTGAAGTGCTGTATTGTTCTCCACAAGACTCAAGGATTTCTCATCCCTACTCTTCTCGAAAAGATATTCTTAGAAGTAAAATCTGGGAGACTTGCATCATGCGAATCAAGATTAGGGCAGCCAACTGTCTCTGATTGACTGGGACTGACCAGGAATGCTCTTTCCTGTCCAGGTAAAAATTAAGCCATAGCCGGGATGTTAAGCATTACGGAATTTGCATTTGGCTATTAAATATAAGTCCATAAATAACACTAAGAATTTGGTGTCAACGCTTTACACGCTATGGCATTAATTTGTTATGCTAGTATTACCTCCTTTCATAGAGAATCCAACCGTTTCTAAAGTATATGGAAACATGTTTATCTGTCCTATTTTCTATGTAAAAATTCGCATGCACTCTTCCCTCTTCCCATAATCTAGTCGCGCTATTGCCAAACGTCTAAGAAATAGAGATAAATTTTAAAAGTGAAAAGATGATACTAACATATTTTATGGGTTACACTATTCTATAACTTTCAATGTTTTTGGCATGTAAATAAATTAAATTTATTTTCAGAATTATATCTGGTGTAGTAAAAAGTAATCCATTATTTTTGCATGACATTGAAGGCTTGACTTACTAGTTAGATTGATTCGATTTAGGTCACATATGCGCCGTTTTGTTCGATAACGTGTTGCCATTTGGAAGGTAATATCATGATGCCTCTCTCATAGAAGCCCTTGTCCCTATTGGCAAAAAATTGAGACAGTCGATTTTCACAAGCCTCTCTTGAAGCGAATTTTTCACCAGCAAACTTGTTCGCCATGGACAGGAACAGATGGTAATCACTCGGTGCCAGGTCCGGACTATAAGGTGGATGCATAAGAACCTCCCAACCAAGCTCCCGGAGCTTCTGGCGAGTCACTATCGATGTGTGTGGCCTGGCGTTGTCCTGGTGGAACACAATGCCTCTCCTATTGGCCAAAGCTGGCCGCTTCTGGGCGATTGCTGCCTTCAGACGGTCCAATTGTTGACAGTATAGTTC
>JAGDQP010014020.1:687-12497 GCA_022664845.1 Lepisma saccharinum
CCTAACCTCGGCTGGTAACCTTTTCTTAACGAGTTTACCCCTTTGTATAGATCTCGTATGTTATTTGTCTTCCCGTTTTCCTCAATCTCCTGAATCTTCTGCGTCAAATATTCTCGCTTTTTGTTTCTGAACCCTAGTGTGGCGTTTCGTTTCGCGTTACTGTAGTGGTTGGTATTTGCTTCACTTTTATTACTTAGCCATCGTTGCCTTGCTTGTTTTCGTTCCTCATGAAGTTTAATGCATTCTTCATCAAACCAAGGTTTGTTTTTCTGTTGTTTCTTCTCACCTACGCGTTCCTTCGCTGCGCTCTTAATTGTTTCACGAATTGCCTCCCACATCTTACTTACATCAATTTCATTATTAATATCATCATCATTATTACTCGAGTCGGCTAGGATTTCGAACCTATTTGAGAGTTCGAGTTGGTAATCTGCTCTTATGCTCGGATTATTTAATAGTTTTACTTCGAATTTCAGTTGTTTTGACCCCTTGCTTTCTCTGTTCGCGATGCATAACTTTTCCCTTACTTTTGTGATCACTAATTGATGGTCGGTGTCACCTTCCGCTCCTCTGTACGACCTAACGTCCATTATGTTGTTGTGTCTTCGTCTGTCTACTAATACGTGATCGATCTGGTTGAGGGTTTTGCCGTCCGGAGATACCCATGTGTATTTGTGTATGTCTTTGTGTTCAAAGTACGTGCTCTTTACCAGTAAGTTTTCCGAAATCGCGAAAGTTATCAGTCTTTCTCCATTGTTGTTGGTCTTTTCGTGAAGACTGTATTTGCCTATACTAGGTCTATATTTTTCTTCCCTCCCTACCTTTGCATTGAAATCACCCAACACAATTTTCGAATTATACTTCGGTAATCGGTCAAACAACCTTTCTAGCTCATCGTAGAATATATCTTTGTCGTTATCAGTAGCCACCTCGGTCGGAGCATAGACGTTTAATAGAACCGTGTTGCCCCATCGAGTACGTATCGTAACGTACGATAGTCTTTCGTTTACGAACTCTATATTCTGAACCGCCTGAAGGATACTATTCTTAATGAGGAACCCTGTTCCGAAATCGTGAGACTGTGTTCCCCCGTAGTAGAAAGTGTACTTGCCCTGTGGGATGCTATCTTGACCCTCCCACCGAACTTCTTGTATCGCTAATATGTCTAGCTCGTACTTCTCGGTCTCGCGTACCGCCACCTGAAGAGCGCCCGTTTGGTATAATATTCGTACGTTCCACGTTCCTATTCTAAGGTCTTTCTTAATCCTGTTCATGTTAGAAAGAAAAATTGTATTCCTGGTAATATTCTAGATCCCATAGTTTGTGTCCACAGGTAAGGTTAAAAAAAGGTGACGGTATCTTCTGTGCGATGAGCACTCACCGGTAACGGTGCATAGAGGATGTGAGTGAGGTAGCTCCACGTATTCTCGAACTACGGCACGACCAAGAATGTTTTAATAGAGGATTTGCTTATAGGTATCTCATTCCCAGTGAAAGAGTGAAGCAAAAAGACAACTGAGCATCGACCAACGCGACACGCCTGATTGGTTATCAGACAACTACAGAGCTTGCTTCCATCTTGGTTAGCCGAAAACAATGCTCTTGATTGGAGTAAGCGGGCTAACTGGACGGGACTAAGCTGTGACGTTTGGCTTCATGTCCTTCGTGAAATCGCGTATCCTCTATTAGAACATCCTTGGGTGCGTTAGGTGAGCTGATCAGTCCCATGCTCGACTGCCTTTACCTCCGAAGGTACCCAGCAGTACCAAGGCCATTCTGGTACTCTGATACTTAATTTGACAGGAAGCTGAGTGCACCTTAGAGCGCCAGGCATAAGATCACTTAAAAATATTCTCCAGTGTTCTGGCCGGATTTGAACCCGGATCATAGTCAAATGCGTTACGGCAACTTCGATGGTATCTACAAAAATTATAACGTCCTGAACATTTTTTTTGCAAGTAATGCAACTTTATGGAGATATAACTTTTTCTTCTTTCGAGGTGAAGAAACAAGCATAGCACAGAGCTGAAGAACTACGATGGAATGGAGCGGGGACCATTCTTTGTGTACAGTCTGCTTTATAAAAAATGCAGTTGAGTTCATTTTCTGAGTTTCGTAATATGGCAACACTGATAGAGATTTAAAATAAACGTTTCGCGCGTTGTGTGTGCATCATATATTGATCCAGTGTTGCCAACTTTTAGACTTAGGAAAATTCCACTGGGTATTTTCTTTGAATCTGAGTGTACAGTGCTGACAAAAGGCAAAATTAATACGTGTTAGTGTTGCGATGGTTTACGAGTTCAAAAATATTCGTCTGCAGCCTAATCCGTGGGATAATATATTTTGAGCTTATGCCACTTAACCAGACCATCAATGCAGATATGTACTGTCAGCTGCTTGAACGCCTACGGACTGCATTGTTGGAGAAACGTCCTGCTCTGGCTAATTGCAAGGGTGTGCTCATCCACGGCGATAACGCGCGCCCACACACGGCAAGGACCTGTGCTAAAATCGAGGAATGTGGCTGGGAGAAACTCCACCACCTGGCGTTTTCACTAGATCTGTCCACCACCAACAGACTACTGTCTTTTTCGCAGCCTAGAAAACCACCTTTCCAGTAAAATACTGCAAAATGAGGATGACGTGCCGCCGCCGGTATTGTACTGGCCCGCAGGGCCACTTTTGTGCCATGGGCCCTCTAAAAGGGGGTCACCATGACGGGACTTCTGGCTATTCTAAGCCACTTTCGTCCTTTTGATTTCCATAAAATGTGTTAGAATGCCGACGAACAGTGGCCCAGTTCTTTGCCTGCAAAACCTGTGACTTCTTTCAGCGGGGAATTCAACAACTGGTTGACAGGTGGCAGAGTGTTGTGGAGTTTGATGGAGACTATTTCCCTGACCAATGGTGGTGTTATAGGTAAGTTATCGTTCTTTTCCTCACGGTTTAAAAATACGATATTACTTATTGGATAAGCTGATATAATCATACAAAATTTGGGCCATGCATTTGCCAAGAGGTGTAGAGACTCGCTGGTTGTCACGGGTTTCTGGAAAAGATAATTCATGATGAGGACCGGCGTAATTATTGGAGTTGAATAGATTTTTGTCAGTTGTTCTATGCGAGTGTGTACTTGTTTGTTCTAATAGAATGTTTGGTTGTTTGTATTTGCATGTTAGGGGTGTTAAGAATTAGAGAATGGGATTTCGGAACTTGGCAATAGAAGAAATTTAGATTTCTGAAATTGACTTCATCCTTCCGATCACCCGTAAGATTGCGTATATCTGATAGAAAAGGTCCTTGTATGACCTTAACTTCATACGAAATAAAACGAATTTAATGAGTTAGTTAATTGCCCAAAATTGTCGGATACGGAGCACGAAAAATTGCATGAGACGTCTTTTCAGTTTCAGGGATTAGTATGTGATGTGTAATCCGACGCCAAAGATTTTTTTTATAAAATTTACCATAAGGTTGCGTTAATTTCTAAACACCCTATAGTTAATATTTCCACGACTCGTGTGGAGAAAAATAATAAATTCAAGACGCCTTCCTCACTCCGACCGGACCGCTCCGTCCAAATAAAAAGCAAAATGGTACAAAGCTAGCTCAAAATTGTACAAAGCAGTAGCCTATTCGTTTTTGCTTGCATCTGTTCTTCGCAAGTTTACTTTGTTTGCTTGTGAAGCACACACACACACACACATACACAGGGGGACAGGGGAGAAATGAGGACGAACCAAGGGACAAACGAGAAAACAAGAATTGATGATGAATCCAGCCAAGTTTGAGTCTTCCAAAGTCCATCCTCGTAAGAACTTTCTGCAGAGGTCGTTTGCTTGGACGAACTTGACTAAATTTCCATTTCCTACCTCTGTGACCAGAAGTGATTGTCCCTTTTTGTCTTCTACAACAGCAAAAGGATCGAGAGAGAGGATTTAGAGGATTTTCATTCGGTTAAAAAAAGAGAAAGACTGGGATGGAGTCTCTCCCCGCCACTTCTCCAGCAGAGAAATGGAATAAAGGTCCGAATGGACAACACCCATTTTCCGCGCGGTTGAGAAAAGAATCAGACGAGAGATCCAGGGAATGGAAAGTCTTCAACTGATTTTTCCACATGGCAACACACTGGATGGTTTCTGATCTACAAAGCGACGTAGGTCATCTAAACCTGCTTATCCTTCTCTCTTTCTTGCTTTCGTTTTCTTCGGCTTTTCGTCCATAGTTAATATCACCTCTTCCAGAAACAAAATGTCTTGTCAGTCGGTCGGTCGGTCTTCTTTTAGTCCAGCACTTGACAGAATACAATACTTCAGAAGGCAGAAGAAGCTCTTCCTTATATTTACACAAATGTTACCCAACTTCACTTCTCACTATTCCTCAATATCGTCCCTTCCACATCAGGGATTAATTTCTGGAACGAGTCTTTTCCTCGTTTCATCAGTCGCTTCCCTCGGCCTCTACTTCCAAAACACACACACACACTAACACAAAGAGAGAGAGAGAGAGAGAGAGTACTTGCATAGGATTACCAAAAGCTGCAACCACAAACTAACTTTGGACCTAATTTCATTTGTATGAGGAATAAGGATCTCCAACTCGTGTGTACGAAAAGATTCCCGTCCCAGAATAATACGAACCTTTTTGAAATGTTTGTATGCGAGATTACTTCATTAGAGGGGGACAGATATGCTTTATTAATTCCGGAATCCAAGTTCCTGAATTCTTGATCTATCACCCCTCCAAATCATCGACCACACACTCCCAACTTTATAATTTTTACTATTAAAAATTGATAGGAAACCCTGCAAATCGCTACTTACACTCCCTCCCCTAACTTTGGCTTCACACACACACACCCAAATTGAAAATCGAATATCATCACCGGCGCTAGCACTAGTATTCTATTACTGAGTGGTCGTAGCTCAGTTGGCAGAGCATTGACTTCGTATTTGAGAAATTTTGAGTTTGATACCAGCGGCTGATCATGCTGACTGTTTCCAGGGTTTTCCCTCAGTTACACCAGGCAAATCAGGTGATGGTGCCTTTAACTTATGCTCTGACCGATTCCTTCCCGTATCATTTCCCCTACCTTATCTTGACCTGAACCATAGATGCCTAAAGGCCATAAATAAATTCAAATTCGTCTTCTATCGAAAGTATTAACTCCTTTAGGCCGGGCATATCAAACCTTCTCCATCTATCCTCATCTTGTGCATTCTTTTCACCTTAACATACGATTTATCCTCCTAAATTTTGTCAAGAAAAGTGCGTTCGTCTTCTTCCTCTTTCTCTTTTCCTTCAACCATGTCTACATTTCGAAGACTTCTAAATTTCTTTTATCACTCTTATCAATCACTTTCGCTTAGAGAGCTTGTGCGTCGTAACGAATCCCTGTAGTACGTAGTGGCATCTGTTGGCGTCCCACGGCATTCTCTATCCCACTGCTGTAGTAAGTGTTGATAATACAAGATAAAAGACAGTACAAAACCAATCGTTTTCGATTGGCCCCTTGGTGGTTAGAGTCGAGCATTGCTGGGTAGTAGACCCGTGTTCGATTCCAACTTTTTAAAAATTAATATTTGTTCCCTTTTACATTTTTAATATTACTCTTTTTTTTATCATTTTGCGCGATAAAACTCCAAAGATTACGTTTCTCAACTTTTTCTTTTTTTAATTTTCACTCTGCTCATACAGTACATAGTTTAACATCTAGCAAACAGAGGGCAGCACATACTTCTAAGGATTTTTTTCGACGTGCTAGCTTTCGTCTTTCGCTATGACACTTCTTTTTCTATTTTCTTTTCTCATTTCATTTCCTCTCGTATAAAACTATCCAGATACAGATAGTTGAAACTGCTTTCTTCCCTTCCGATGTTAATGCTGGTTGTTATTTCATTTGTTCCAAATTCGAAATCCAGTACAATCAAAATTTCCTGAAGTACCGGAATATCCAGATGCCTTGTTAGCTACTCTTAAAGTACTTGAACTTTGGAATCTCATTTAAATGTTAATTTATCTGCTGAACCACGTGTTGCCCAAGCCCCATCTGAGCGATGACGTCTCTTGACAAACAGTCTTCCGGAACAAGGTTTGGAAAGTTAGTAGGTCATGTTCTTACTATAAATACGATCCTGGTATTCATCTGGTGAAACTGAGTAAAATTCGGAAAATTCTCAGTCATAATAGCTGTCAGCAAGAATCGAACCTACAGTACCGTACATGACCATAACCACTCGACCTATCGAGCTGGGTCTTCGGAATTTCAGTATCTTTGAGCTCTTGGACTGATAGAAGCTAGCTTGCCACCTATATTTCAGAGCCCTGAATATTTACTCTTTAGGTTGAAAGGAAAAAATCCCTTTCGGTAGGCCTACAGGTTGAGGTAGATCTCGAAGTTTTTTTTTATTTTCAAAAATTCAAATATCGCTTTATATGAGAGCTATCGAGAAACTATTTATTGTTTTGTAGATTATTCATCAAGAGCTGTTCAACGATACCTAACAAGATACATATATACTCGCTTTGTTTCGCTTGGAGCGCTGCCCCCAGACCCCTGTAGGGGGTTCGCCCCCCAACTTCAGTGCTTTTGAGAGGATGCGCCTCCTTTATCTAACCAAAATCTCACTGCAGCATTACACCACCATGGTATCCATCTGTACTCTCCCACGGGGGGTTGTGCCCCCAAAAGGAAGGTTTGCCCCATTTATTGTAACCTACTCTTGGTCATACACCTTCAAAGAAAATTTCGTTTCTCTACCTTCAATGATTTAGAAATTGGATTTTTGGGGCGGTCATTTTGGATCCAAGTTGACGACTTTTTTAAAGTTTTCTTATATTGTCGTGACCTACTTGTGATTGTACAACTTCAAGTAAAATTTCATTTATCCAGCTCAAACGGTGTGCAAAATGGGATTTTGGATCCAAGATGGCGACTTTTTCCAAATGTTGTAATATTTCCCTAAACTACTCGTCATAATGCACCTTTATGCCAAATTTCGTATCTCTAGCTCAAACGGTGTGGAAAATGTTTTTTAGCTCCGCCATTTTGGATCCAAGATGGCGTCTTTGGATACATCATGTAATATTTTAGTAACATACAAGTGATAAGGCACCGTGTTACCAAATTTGATATTTCTAGCTGCAGCCGTTTAGGCTGTGTATTCTATACAACAATGGGTTTGGCGGCCATTTTGAATCCAAGATGGCGACTTTTTCAACATTTCGTAGTATTTTCTTTAACTACTAGTGACAATACACCTTTATGTCAAATTTCGTATCTCTAGCTCAAACGATATGGAAAATTGATTTCTTACTTCCGCCATTTTGGATCCAAGATGGCGTCCTTGAATTTATTAGATAATATTTTCGTAATCAAACAGTGATGTTGTACCCTTATGCCAAATTTGATTTCAATAATCCCAGCGGTTTAGGCTGTGTATTCTATACAACAATGGGTTCGGCGGCCATTTTGGATCCAAGATGGCGACCGATTTTGCTCATTAACGAACTTAACCGAGCTATTAAGCCTAGAAACAACATATAAAAATTTGGTTCAAATATCTTCAAAATTATGGCCGCTAGCGTGTTAATATATATATATATATATACTTTCATGTCGTATCGATCTCAATAGGTATGTTTTTCTTCGAAATCTACCTAAAAAAGGTGCGTTGATAGTTCAGTAGCCTGTTCGAAAGCGTAAAGTGTTGTACAGGACTCCTAAGTTAGATGCTACAGTTTAACGACTCCGGATTCCGAAATTCCAGAACTTCAAAATCAGAATTTCCGAAAATTTGACATGCAGAAATAGGTATTCTGATTCTGCATATACAGGGCGTAATTTTCAATTATTTTGGAATTCCGAACGCCTTGAATGCTTCATATATCCGTTCGTGCTTCATTAAATAGAGATATTGTTAGATATTCCCTACACCTCATTTACACATCCACAAATTACTTCTTATACCCTCCTTGGTGAAATAAAAAACAACATATTTTGCTTGGAAAAGAAAAAAAGGCAGGAAACCTAAATTCTTACATCCCACAAGCCTATCCAATTTCAAAGCCCTGGCATCATATTTCTATTTGTGCGTATGAATTGATTCAGATTACATATGGGAGATTCTGATTTAAAACGTAGGAGAAGCATGTGCAGAAGGAAGAAGAGATATTTTGTATTGTATAGCCTAGCGCTCTGAACTGACACTCCTGAGCTCCTACTTATTCTCTTACCCGAGACATTGACGCTGTTATTTTCTGTGCGAGCTATCCCAGGGTCAACCTCCAGCAGAGACTTTCAATTTGATGTCTATTGAAGGTTACGTAACTTAAGCAGTTGCGTACTCCAGTTTTGAAAATAAGATATATCGACAATGATGGAATATAGTTTACTGGTATCCATGACTCAAGTCCATTAAAACAATCTGAAAGATGACGTCCCTCAGGAGGTACAACTTCCTGAAAACTTGGGAAAGATAGTCTACCAGTATTCGACTAGTGGATCCGAGTAGACGTAACTAAGATGGTAAAACGTTGGCTTTCCATTTGGGAGGTTCTGGATTCGATACCAGAGACCGATCGACTTGACTAAGGATTTTCCTCAGTCACACCAGGCAAATATCGGGATAGCCATAATAACGGCTGGCGTTACAGACCGAAAAGTTCTGAGCCTGCCCCAACGCCATCTGTCCGCGCTTGGTGGAACTACGTCCACTAGAGTGGCGGCCGCGGCGTTAGCACTGCGCGTCACTTTGACCACCAACAGGGGCTTTCTAGACCGAGTGGTCGTCACGTCTTTATTCACGTGGCTCCCCAGTTTTCCTCACGACGCTGGGTGGATGCCGAAAAGTGTGGTGCTCCAGTCGGGAATTAAACCCGGGCCCATGCGGACATGAGTCCGACGCTCTAACCACTAGACCATGGAGCCCTCTGAAATACCTTGAAAATGGCCGACTCCTTCTCGCATTCTTTCTCCTACATTACCCCGACCTGAACCACAGATGGAAGAAAGTTAATGGTGGTTTGAACCTGTGTCACCTGAAAGATCTGATCCATAGTTTAACAAAATCAAGAAGATACCTGGTTGTAATAAAATACTATAGTTGGCAATTCTGTTGGGCCATCGACACGAGGTAGTGGAAGGAAGCAAAAGAAAGAGGAAACTGGTAAAAGCAAATATCATAGGCAACAGTCTCAATCCCATCTTCGCGCGACAAAAGTTTCTGTCTCTTTCTCAGTCACACAATGAATGACAGAAGAACCAAATCCAAGTAAGCGGGAGCAACTGTGTCCAAATCCTCACCAGAAGAAAGAAAGGAACTGAAGCGGAAGAAGAAGAGGAACAGGGAGATGAAGAGAAAGGAAAGAAAGAAATGGTCCAAAAATGGAGACGAGGAGAAAGATTGAAAAAAAAAAGTCCAAAAAAGTAAAGTAAAATTGTCCTTCGACTTGTCCTGGTGGCTCAGAAAGGACAGAAGTTTCAATGTAGTGGAATGACAAAGGGGAGTTGAAACACGAAAGACTCCCTGCGTCATTCTAGACTCTAGAGAGTCACCACCACTGTCCATGGAATACTCAACAGTAACTGCCCCTCTCATCCTATTCTTCTCTTTCAATTGATTGAGTTCTTCATCGATTTGAAACCAATTCTATTAAACCATTCTTTTGGTGGAATTCCTTCCCCGTGACCACCTTTTTTTTTTTTTTTTTTTGCCATCGTCCCAGAATTCAAAGGACGTTCTTTTTACTAACTATTTTTTTTTTAGTTGTATTTGCCTTTCTTGCTATTGGATACGAATAATTCAGAGATACAGAAAAAAGAAAACGGTTCAACGAAGCATAAGTCCTCTATCACTAAACGGAGAGAAATCAGCAATGGGAATACTAGAAAACCATTTTCTTTTTCGTAGTAAATATGTGTGTAAGCGCTTAATAGGATTTCCTTAGTAACACTTACATTCTCTCTGTATTTATTCATCGATCTACTTTTTTTAAAATATTTATTTCCTATCTGGCCGGGCAGATGTCACTAGGAAACACACACAAACCAACTTTGTGTGCAATTGACCTCTAACGGATTTTGAATGGATTTAACAATTATTCTTGTCATTCCAGTTTTAATAAGAAACTGCAAAATAGCCTACCCGTCTACTATTTTATAGTCGAGACTTTTCATTAACGCGGATGACTCGGCGAATCAGCAGCAAACTTACTGAAGAGAACATTATATTATATTCTAAACCAAATCTTTATTTATAGTTGGGTATTCAATTACAGGATAAGCGTATGTCAGTAATACCATTTTTAATACGTAGAATGAAAATATACCGGTACACGTTAAATAATTACGTTTGTACTCACTCTCGCTTCCAAGCGTAAGAAAAGTCGTAGTTCACTTCAAGGACACTACATTACATAAAGTCCGTCCTGGTTATCTTTAGAGGATATTCAGAGGTGGGAAGCGCAATGTAGTACTCTTGCCAACCAGTAAAGCGTAAGTCTGATTCTGAAAATCTAAAAAATTATTTTCTTTAGAAGATAGGAAAAGAGAATAGAACTGAATCTCTTCCGCGAAACAATAAGTACCTCATTAGCAAAGTGACGGTGGGTCGACGGCAACCCGCCGCGGCCCGGTGCCTCGAATTCTGTGCGCCGAAGGAGGCGCCGTGGCGGAATTAGACTAATGCTCTTCTCAACAGCCAACGCAGTATTTTGTCGGAAAGAACCGTATAGCCGCGAAGAACCGGGTATAACACGCTGGTGGGATGCTGTCGGCCCGCCAGAAATTCTGACGCTCCGCTAGTCCACTGGTCGGATAGCCGCCGTTCTTTCACGGGCCGCTTCCGGTTCCGCCGGCGGCTCGCCAGAAAAACTAAACTGATGCCGCATCTCTGCCGCCATGGCGGTATTATGGCGGTCTCTACTACATACCTGCCATGGCGGTATTGTGGAGGTAACCGCCCCATAGCTGCCTTTTTCAGTGACACCCAAAAGTGAGACCGTTATTTCGTTGAGAGTATATTGCACGAAGTTGTGATCCGTATTCAGTTGGCCTTTACGCATTGGATGTAAATTGGATAAGATACTATCTCGTACAAACTGACAACAAAATCGATTCAGGAACTTATATATTATGTGAATTACAGCAAATTAAAATAAAAATAAAATAAAAAAATAATAAAATGAATATTTTAGCGTTTGGAAATAACCTTATCATTTTTTTAAATATAGGAATCCATATCGATTTTAATGCTGTATTGGAGTGACTTGTTGGCTCTTATGTTAGAACTATAAATGCTGCACATCACATACTTCGTAGCACTGTTGAACTCTTCCATAATATTAATAAAACCTCTGGCGGGTCGAAATTGGGTCAACATAAGCAATTTGGCTGACCACTTAGCGGGGATTTCTTCTGGTCCTACATAGGTTTTTAACCTTGTACCGGATTAGGACAGTTGGTGATTGCACCGTGGGTCCGACGGTCATCCGTAAATCCCGCGGCAGGTCCTTGGATGAGATTATAGTGCGGAAGGGCAGATATGGAATATAGAATATAGGTCTATTATGCATATAGACCTCGATATCGGTCAATATGCATAATAGACTTTCGTGTATATTTTGATAGTAATATGATCTCGGTTACGTCCGATATTTCTTGTGCTGAGCGTCCTATTCTTTCGTCTTCAGGTCGAGTTGAAATTTTCGAGCGTGTATGGGGCTATATTCGGACTTCGGCATCGCATGTAATGAAACAAAATATAGCCTGAGTTTTTTTAACTTTTATTAGTAAATTTTATATATAT
>JAGDQP010014020.1:12897-25880 GCA_022664845.1 Lepisma saccharinum
CAGACCGAGATATGTGGAAAGAAAAGGGGGAGGCCTTCATCCAGCAGTGGATAGAAAACGGCTGAATATGATGATGATGATATATATATATATATATATATATACATTTTGCGTAGGTACTGTGGCCTCTTAAGTTACAATTACAGAAACCTTATCAATATGTCAAACAAAACAATGAGCTTTTAACGCGTGGGTGTCGAGCACTCAGCGGGTACACGCGTAAACCTTCATGAACTCTCTATTTCTGCTAATACCACCACAATAAAGATAATATACCTAGGTAACAATGATCATCTTGTAGCTTTTGCTATATAATTTTCTTCCTTCAATTATTTTGACTTCTTGAACACTGAGTACCAGCAGCTATATCGGTAAACGACTTCCCGACTATTGTGAAAAATGTAAGGTCAGACTCTGTATGTTGTCATGGAAACCAGACGTTTTGTTTCCACGTGTAAACAAGCTGTTTAGACATCCTTCGTAGTTCCTTCCACTGTTCTTAGATCGTCACCACAAATTTCAACATACTTACAAATATTCGAAGGTCATTAGCTTTAGTGACGTCCCTATCTCCCCTATGTCATCAACCAATTTGTTTGGACAGGTTGCGAGAGGTTATCCTAGTGACGTCATGAGTTTCCTAAGAAGTGACGTCATGAGTTTTCATTGGAATCTTATTCCAAACATCTTGATAATGTGGATGCGGAAACGGAAAGTGGGAACATGGTTTGCGAATATTGAAAGACGTATAAACTAATATAGTTTCTATGTGTTATAGAAATACTGTAAAGAAGACAGAAATATTATTAGCAAGTCGATACACATGATAGCCAAGTGTCATGTGAGTATAACTCGACAAAAATTAGCTGCTTGCATGTCGCAATAAATCCCTGTAGAACGTAACTAAATGCTACTACACTGCTGTAGCATTTATACATGTAAGGATTAAAAAAAACTGTTAAAAAACCAACCGTTTTCGATTAGGAGTTTGGTGTGTTGCATAGAATGGTGGACTTCTGGTCAGGAGACACGTGTTCGATTCTCGGCAAGGTGATATATTTTTTAAATAATAACTTTATTTTCATTTTTCGTACTTACAAGAAATTGCTCTCTTTGACCCCTTTTGCATTTTTTACATTCAACAAATTAGATTAGCTTAGGTTAGGTTAGAAAAGTCAGGTTAGATATGTTTTTTATGTATATACCTTACGCATTTTGAAATTTACTGCAAAGATTATGTTTAACAACGTGTTTTCAACCTTCTCTCTCCTCAGAAGTTTAACAAATATTTGCAGTTCTTCTTTCTGAGGATTATTAGCGACGTGCAAGCCTTTGTCTAAAATGGGTTGCTTCGTGAGCGCCATCTATATCTGAATATCGCCACGAATTTTAAAGTATTGTTTTCGTGTATATAATATTTAGTATATCAATAATTGATTTGTACTCAATCATAAACACCAGTAGTTACGCTCCAATATAGTACTTTCAAAGTTCTCTCATAATATGCCATTTTAGGTTTCTGGGAGATAAACGGTTTCGTGAAACCGAAACAACAAGTTGAAGAAAAAAAATACTTCAAACGGCTATATAGATCGAAAGCCCTAAAATAGTTCCAAAAGTATAAAACCCACAATTGAGTTCGAAAAACAAATACCGCTAAATACACTGTAAAAAGTGGAAACACGAAATGGATGAAAGTTACTCTGGTTTATGGAGAAACAAATGTCGAAAATTAGCGTTTTGTTGTATTTAATCTTAAATGTGAATATATTTTAAGCCCTTTAGTGGAGAGACTGGTAACCTTAACTCCATTTTGAAGTTAAACATTTTCTTTGTAATGGCTTAACGTTAACTGAAAATTGGCTGAAACTGGCCAAAGTGTTTCGTCGGTGAACGTTCAACTTATTTTACGCTTGAAATTCGGTCATTTTCTGATCGAAGTGTAAGCTAAACTGGCCGTTTTGAGGTTACATACTTTTGTGGATGAAGTTTAAGCCTTGGTTGGATATTTTATAATCCAATAACAGGAGTAAAGTTACTTGTTTGTCACTGAACGCCCCACCATTTTGAGTGTTTATGTTGCTTTTACACTGTGAACAGTAAACAGTTGACTGGTTGATCGAGAACGACATGATTGCATTGGTGGAAAGACGAATGAAGTTCGGTATAAATCTTTACACAGTAGCAAACGTATCTCTCCTTTTTTTCTCCAGACATTCCTTGTAGCAAAATCTACAACATGTTAATCATTAACCTCCTGCGCAGTAAAACCCTAGCTATAAATATCACTCGGAAAGCAATAAACACCAACTGCCTTCGTAGCTAAGTGGTGAGAGCATCTGACCAGTGTGCTAATGGACCCTGGATCGAAACCCGACCACCTGAACTTTCTTTTCTTTTCTTTAAATTTTAAAGGAACATTACATTTTCTTATTTTCTACTTTCAAAAAAAATGTTCTGTTGTAATGAAACACGTTAGAACAGATATATATGCGCATTTTGAATTTTACAGAGAGTAAAACGTTCAACCGAAAGCTGGCTGAATGTAGGTTAATCCAAAAATCGGAACGTACAGAAACATGCTTATTTCCTTGCCAGCCAACATGAGAGAGATTGACCCATTTATCCTCTCTCTTTCTGTCGCATCAAGCCCAGCTGTGGATACAGTGATATACCTTGAGTAACTTTCTGCTCGCCCGCCAGATGCCAACACCGGCTTGACAATGCTCGCCATCCTACTCCAATAAAAAAAGAACAGCATCATTTCAAGCACAATCGGGAACATCCCGATTACTTTCAAGTGAATTTCATCAGTTTTCTCGTAGATATGACATATGTTATTGGTGTCACTTGTATGTACTTGTGTAAAATGCGATAAGGAATGCGTGGTGATGCTAAGTGCAGAGTTCACTTCCTTAATTTGGACAAAAGCCCGCAAAAACATATTTCCTTTTCTCTGTTTTTTGTGAACAGTGACGTCATCATCGGAGTTGATGTGAAAACTTACTCACGCTCAATGCAGGGCCCGAGAGGTGATGGTGGACAGTTGTTAACGTTCAGATTTGAACCCAAGTACTGCATTGGTCATTTTCGAAGTGTTTAACTGAAAATGGGAGGTCTTTACAAAAAGCGCGGAGAACCTCAGCACAAAGACTACTCGCAACTTGACCACAAGAGACTGACGAGCTGCATGTGACATCTGAGTGAATATCGTCAATTTTAGTTTGTGTATTGGCAAGTTTTACAACAAATTTGGTCAAATAATATAAGTTCATCAAAGTGTAACACTACTAGTAAAACCTGGCGAGTGGATTTCTTCAAAACCTAGTTATTTTCCTGCATATACGATGTTTCTGGTGCCTTCATGCCCAGAAGACAGTTTGATGTAACAAAAAAAGGGTGTATCTGGTCCGGCCGACTTACGCATCGTTATAAGTGTGTCCAAGAAAAGAGCCTTTTCTATTTTCCAAGTAAAAATTAATACAAGTTAAGAACTAAAGTGGCAAAATTGGTTTTGGCATCTCGAGCTCGATTAATATTTGCGTACGTGTAAATCTCTAAATGATGCATATCAATTCCGTACATAATCTATAAATGTTTCAATGTGTTCCCCAATTAGCTGATAAGGTGCATGCATTAAATAATGCACTAGGTCATAGTATACATGCATTAATGGCCGTGTGTGCGCTTCAGGTAAGAATTGTGATATATCTTGTTGTGTCATTCGTATTTTATGGTTGAGCTTCTGGGCACATACGCAACGATCACCGGCGGCCATTTTGTGGTTACAACTGTGACGTCATTGAGGAGCACTGTGTTCAAAGGTAGCTATTTGCGTCGGGTAGGGGAGACGTAAGTGTCGAACCAAGGAACCTTTACATTAGCGGCAGTGTATACATTCAGTGCCTGTACCACACCACCACAACGCGTACATCATCACCATCAACATTACCACTACTACAACTGCCACCAAATACTGATATAACTGTCATCTCCACAACCCATTTTATATATATATATATATATATATATATATATATATATTTATATAAATCACGCAACCCATGTAATATTTGTTTTCTATCGTATTTCAGGTGACTTGTGGTGATAGTTGAGGCAGGAAGCAGTGTAGAGCAGGATGGTGGACTTACTTGAGGAATGGATCTTCATTTTGGAACACTACATACGGAGTCTGAGTTACGGAACCACCGCAGAGGCGTATCCTGAGAAGGCACCTCCGAATAAATCAACAATTAAAGTTCAAGTACGATAAGTTCAAGAGAACAGGAAGTGTGGTTGATGCCCCCCGAAGTGGAAGACCGAAAGTTCTCACAGAAGACAAAGTAACGGATATCAATGTAGCAATGGCGTAGGTTATCTGGCCAGAGTGGTGTGTCCTATGGTCATATCGCTGTACGAAAAGCGCTGAAAATGTTTTCGTACAAAATAAGGGTTGTGCAGGTGTTAATGGATGGTGATTTAGTGAAGCGTGTAACGTACTGTCGTTGGTTTATGCAACACGTGACGCCTGATGGGGAGGAGTGGGATGACTGGTATTGGTCTGACGAGGTATGGTTTCACCTCGACGGGTACGTGAATTCACAAAATTCCCGTTATTGGTCGACTGACAATCCTCATGTAGTGCATGAGTCTCCCCTTCATGCCCAAAATCTCGGCATGTGGTGTGTCATGTCTCGAAAGAGAATTTTTATTCTCTTTTTCGAAACAACAATAAACAGTAAACGTTTCTTCGGTTGGTCACGCAATTCTTTGACTTTCTGAGTGACGAGGAAAAATAAAGAACATGGTTTCAGCAGGACAGAGCAACAGCCCATACCTCTCGTGTGAGCATAGACTATCTTGAATCTGTGTTACCTGGGCGCATCATTACGAAGCCACTATGGCCGCCCCGGTCTCCAGATCTCACACCGCCGGACTTTCCTTTGGGGATTTCTGAAGTCTGCGGCCTAGTTAATGCATCCACATACCTTGGATGAACTGAAGACGAATATTCAACGTACTGTAGACAACATTTCATGTGATACACTCCAGAGGGTCTTCAGGAACATGATGAAAAAGGTGCGCATGTGTGAGGAAGTAGGAAGTGAATGGTGACCATTTCCAACATCTTTTATGTACTTTCATGAGTTGCGTGACTTTTTGATCACCCTGTACTAGTTGACGTTTTGTAATAAACAGAAATTATATATATTTTTTCAATGTTCTCACGAATATTTTACTATTTGCAAAGAGATAATGCATGAAAACTTTTATTTTTTTTATTACAGGGCGTTCACAAATATCTGTGTTTATAAACGTATGAAGTCACTGTCTATGGTTTTATGCACATGAAATCAGTATCACCATAGGGGAAAAAAAAGAAAGAGTAATTGGTGCTCACCTCAAAGACATTCGATGTACACCCCTAGTGTTACACGGATGACATCGGGGAGATATGGATTGCATGGGTACAACGACACGTCATTTTAATTGTTGCAAATCCTTAGAGAAGGAAGGTATGTCGAAGATGGTGTATACGTACCTCTCCTCCCTAAGAGCTTACAACAATTGAAATTAGGCATTACTGCAGCCATCTTGACATGCGTGCTTGAGCACAATATGTCAATATCGCCATGATGTCTACCGTGTCACACAAGGAGTGTCTAATGTCTATGAGGTGAGCACAAGCATTTTGTAAACTTTTCTTTCTAGTAACACCAATTTTATGAGCATACCACAATAGACAGTGACTTCATGTCTGTTTATAATCACGGAAGTTATTTATGGACACTCTGTACTTTGTTACTAATATTTATAAAATATATTTGCATGCTGTATTATATACGAGGAGAGAATGAATATATTGTATGAATGAAAATAAAAAAAAAACGGTACGAAAGATGTAATTTACCGTTGCCAAATTGGTATATAGTAACACTAAAATCAGAAAGAAGAAAAAAAAAGGACTCTTTTCTGATGTGCAACTCGGCAAACAACACATTGTCTTTCAAACTGCTTGGAAAATCGTTGATCTGTTATCTAACAAAGACTACTAAGTGTATCATTGGATCTGGACAGAGATTATCTGGAAAGATTCTACATTTTCTCCCCCCCCCCCCCCGCCCCCTCTTTTCTGTACGTCCTGTGTTGTTTTGAAGAGAGGTTTTGCCTCGTGTTAGCCATTTTTATCGAGGAAGTGCCATGTTCAGTGGCTTTTCGGTCGGAAAAGGTCACGCAATATGAGAGAAGCTCATTGAAAAGAGTTTTCAGGGAGCAGAGGGGAGGGGACTGAGATTCCTTTTCAATACACTGTCTGTGTTGTTGGTTAAACAATGCTCTCACATGGAAAGAAGAAGAGAAGGAACAAATTTATAATAATAAAAAAAATGCTCTGGATTTTTTTAAACAAATATTTTTTGTACAATGTTGCTAACTTTTAATAAACATTCCGGTATAAAACGGAATTTAAAGTTTGATACAGATATAGATTTATAGATAGATTGATAGAGAAAGTGTGTTTATGTAAGATAAAATGAAATATATGGGCGGTAAGAGCACTATGGCTTACGCCCGTCCCGAGTGTGTTTATGTGTGTGTGACAGAGAGAAGGAAAGTAGAAAAAGAAAGGAAAAGGGAGAAAGAAACGAAAGGAAGAGAGAAACAAAGAGAGGAAAAGGATTAAAGAAAGAAAGAAGAAAAGAAAGGTGGTTGAGTTGTCGTTGGAAAGGTCTCCGCAAGACGAGTTCAAACTCGCATTATTCATACAGATAGCAGGGGGCGGATCCCGAGATTCGTTGAGGGGGGGGATTAAGTTAAATTTATGGTATGAATTAAACTTTTTCCTGGGTTGAATTTTAAATCACATAAAAGGGACATTAGATCCCGGTAAGACCTGCTCCGAATGTTGACTGGGAAAATATGGCCACCAATCACCTTTTTTATGTAAAACTTATCATAAACATTGGACACTGGAAATACGATGAATCATTTTGGAACACCCGATATTTTAGAACCAACTAGCGTCCCACTTTCACTTTTGGGATTCTGTTCATCACCCGGTGTCAGTTACAAGTACCCTCCATAGTTTAAAAAAAAAATGTTTTGTTGTTCGAATGCGATAAAGATTGTTTTTAAGTACCACGTTTGGTTACAAAATCATTCAATTTGCAACATTGTCCATTTGTTTACGCTGAAAAAAAAAAAGAAAATGAGTTTCGAAGTATAAAGTAATGCAGGCGTATTGGATGGCACGGGAGCGATGGGGGTGGGGGGTAATAGTGTTGTTCATTGTAGCTCTTGAGGTCACGCTCAACGGATGAAAAGGCAACACAAGAGAGTGAATCTGACTGGCTTGTTGCTGCTCTTCCGGTCTTTTCTGAGAGTTGTTTACACCACATTTCCGGTTTTCGGAATTGAAGAATCTTCCGGCAGGAGGCGAAACAATGGCTGTCGTCGAAAATAGCAGTTTTAGTGGAATATTTGACGGTAAACATTGGCAATGAAAACAAGAATGCACTCGTTTCCCCCACCACTCACACCCAGTTCCAATGTCTATTACACCAATCACTGACGGCGATTACCAGAATGGAGAACGACCTATTCGTTGCACGTTACTTAATACAGCTTTTATTTTGTAAACATATTTATAAAACGCAAATGAAACGTAATGGCAAACCACTATTGCTTTATGTTGTCCAGAGACGTTATGCTCAAACGGTTGCTTCAGGACAAAACATAGCAATCATCGCCACGTACATAAATATCACACTAATCTCTCTTATTGTGTGAATCGAACTGACAAGGAAACCTTACTTGGTGTCGGAAAAGTCGGGTAATGGGGCTAGAAAGAGCTTCATAAATAAAGAAAAATCCCAAATTTATGACCCCGGAAACCCTAAGAAGATTAGAGCAACTCAGTGTGAATTGTGGAAAAGATATGCAAACACACACGAAACAGATCATAGACGTTAAGAGGGCTCCTCACTCCAACCCCCCATTTTTAACATTTTAAAAAATATTTCAAAAATTAAGAGTACTATCAAAAATATAAGTTCATAGCGCACTAGAGCTTACAAATTACTATGAAATACAATGGACAGCGATCTCGAAATCTTGTCGATTGATGAGTGATACGTTTTCAAAGATTATGACGTCATTTTTTAATTGAAGTCTCAGCACTCATAAATATGTATTGTAAAATCATAAATGCCTTCGTGTTATAATAAGAGCACAGTTGTCGTTTGAAAAATGAAGAGTTTGCAGACAGCAAAGTTTGTTTTGCAGTGTTTGGCGCTAAATTAAAATTTAAGCGAATGTTGAATATTTTAGCACAAGAGAATTAGCAGCGAGCACTACGGAGAGCCTGGTGGCATAGGTTATTAAATTAATTGAATTTAGTTAATTCAGGAGCTGTTTGTTATGGGTAGTATATCTTGCTACTGGGTCGTTTTGTTACTATGGTTACGTTAGATGAGTGCAAGGGCTATATGTGTCATCCTCAATTGAGTTTAAATCAGTCTAACTTAAAGTCTAGGTTATATACAATTAGGTTGCGAAAGCTTAGTTTACTTGCTATTAAGTTTGAAGGGTGCAAATTCTAAAGACAAGCGTTTGTAAAAGTTCTTAGCACATGAATGTAAGAGCACAGGAAATGAAGTTACGAAATAACTTAATGGAAGTTAGTTAATACGTATGAACAAGCCTAATATAATCTGACATAATCTAAATAGGTTTCGTGAACGGGGAAACTAAATCTTTACCTGTTTAATTTACGATGTATTAAATGTTTTAAGTTGTTGGACCGAATCCTAGCGAGTCTTGTGAAGACTACATTTTACCCGGAGAAAGTTGTCAAACAATACCGACATGTAAGTGACCAATCGATTATTAACTGACAAGTTCCTACCCCTCTTTATTGCTTTGACATAACAGATGACAACTGTTCTGAACGATCATGTGAAGCTCTGCCATTTATGCGCTGTACTCAGCGTACAAATGGGTATTGCTTCAACCACGCTGTAGAAAATGTACACAATGTGTTACTTAGTGAAAATCTATCGTTTTATTTCTTTATCGTTTCATTTGTTTTTACAAATAACGTCATCATCTTCTTGTATAATTATCGTATTATTCCACTTTTATATTAATTACACTAATTACTAATACTTAACTAACAATTACGGTGTTTATAATTTTCTTGGAGTTTCTGGGATCGTAAATTTGGGATTCTTGTTTATGTACGATCCTCTTTCGAATAGGTCTAATCCCATTACTCGAATTTACTGACACCAAGTAAGATTCCCTTGTGAGAATGTATAATTGAAAACAATTAATAACATTGGTTTCCATAATTTATTTTAACTTACCTGGAGTATATCTCTGAATCCTTCAATCGACAAAATCTTTCCACTCTGAAAGTGGGTGTGGTGCCTAGATTAGATTTGCAAAAGCAGCATTGGAATTTCATGTAAGATAAAAATACATTTGAGGTATACTGAGATAGTGCTGCCACCTAATGTTGAGCTTTATACTAACCTTAAGCGAAAAAGAAACCGCAGGATACGATACATGGGGTCACTCGCTAGGAAGAAACATCACATTTCTTATAAATTTAAGTAAGCTGTATACAATCGTAAACATTTACTTACTTGCTTATTCTATGGCTTACGGAACTCGCAAGTTCATCGCCGTAGTAACAAACGTTCGCCATCGGGATCTATCCTGGGCAAGATCAAGCCAGTTTTCATCACAAACACCTATTTCTCCCAGATCCCTTCTAGTATTGTACGTCTCGGTGTCGCGTACCGCCACCTGAAGAGCTCCCGTTTTGTATAACGATCGTACGTTCGGAGTAGCTTCTGAGTTCGAACCCTGCTCCGTAACTCATAACAATCCACTGAATTACATAATTATTTAAGTCCCGATTAGCATTACTATTTTATTGCTTAAAAACTTATTTACATTAGATTACGACCAGGTTTTGTACTGGAACTACTCTATTCTGCCATCTAGGAAAGAAATATGCAAATAAATTAGTAAGAAATATGTTTCATGAGCTGCTTCTTCCCACGGGTAGTCTCCGAGGAGGATAAGAAGGAGGCGTACCCCCCGTAAATTATTGTTAATTAAGAAACAAGGAAATCTTTATTTGCACTCGTCTCACAGCACGTATCAAATTGGTTTTTACCAGTAATTATTTTCTTTTCTCTAGAAGACAAAATGAAAAATAAAAAAAAAAGAGCAACACAGTAATAACAAGACCAATAACAATTAGTTTAGTAAAGTTAGATGGCGCTTCGATAGCAGAAAAAAAAACTTAACTGCAAGGAAGGAAACGGATTTTAACAACACATTATGTTTTGGAAAAAACAAACTTCTAACAATATTTTTATTTTTGGTCGCTGCAAGAATAACATTATCAAACTTAGCCTGTAATGTTAATATCTTTTCATTATCATTTCTCGTTATCACATTATAAGTAGAAAACAATAATAATTTCTATGACAGAAGGTCAACCAGTTGGTTGTTTCTTGCAATCTTTAAAGTAGTTTAAGTTGTTTCTGAAAAAGGATTGACATTGAATGACTTGGTTTCAGACGTAATTAAAAATTTAATTATTGACATATTATTATCACGTTTATCAGAGAGTGTCTTTAATAGTCGCTTTAGGTTCAAGGATAAAATTAGGAACTTTTTAAAAAAAGGATATTTCATCAAAGTGTTTATAATACAAACGAACAGCAGAATATGCTGAATATGAAACGTCCCTCAAAAGTTGTATAGTAGTGTTAGTTTTAGAATTGCAAAGAATGTTTACCATTCATTGGATATACAGAGAGATAACCGAACCTGAGTCTAGCTGCAGAATTTCTTATTGTTTTCTCTCTGAAAGTAGGTTCCAAATTGTACCGTACCGTTGTAACACTGATTTCCATCAAAAACCAGTCAGTGGCGTCGCGTAAACCGAGTAGCTCAGTTGGTAGGACTGGTGATATTGCCAGACCACCAATCGGGGGTGTCACCTTCCCTAATTCTCTTGCACACCACTAACTTTAAAAAATTTGTACGGTTAAAATTCATAGAAACCATGTAAAACTCTACACTTCCAATTTTGGCTTGACACCACCTTCAAAAATTGAAAATCATGTCAGAATCTCTGCATGGGTAGAACGCTGATATCGCTTCGTAAAGTCGTGGGTTCGCGTGTCTAGCGACCGTCCATTTTGTCTGAGGCTTTACCTGGTTTTCCTCCGACGTACCAACCTGGAATTGTAGGACTAATACTTTCCTTTGTTTTTATTATTGCCTGCAATATAAATAACCTCTGGAGATTGTATTTGGAGTTTTTTCAAATAATGTAACTGATCAGTGATGCCTGAAGTAAATCTGATGAATACATTCCATGATTTTATTCCGTTTGCTATTTTTAACGTTCGTGAATCTAAATAGAGTTCAGTAGCAAACGACAAAGTCAGTTAAAGAAATAATAATAATAATATAGACATAGTCATGCATGTGACGATCTCAATGGATATTTTTGGCAGCTACACCGAAAAAAAAATATTGTGTTAATTCAACGGAAGCTCTGTTGTTGAAGATACAGATCCTTTCTTGTAGAAGTAATCATTTTGTGTAACTTATCGTAGTTGCAGGCTCGTGAACTTGCAACGAAATAATTTGCAAAAATGATTGCTTCATGCTTTTAACAAATCCTCCCTCCTGTGGCCACTAAAACAACAGGGCAAATCCATCTCACACTGCAACAGTAGGCAAGATTTTTTTTAGTAACATTAAACAATGTACTTTGTGGTGATTTATTTATTTAAAGTGCATAAATTCTAGATACATCATATGGTAACCTTTTTTACACTAGGAAGTAGCATAGAAAATTAGCAAAAACAAAACAAAACAAAAAAATGCTGATAAACAGAAATTTAAATTAGTATTAAAGACATGTCATCATTTCTTTGACCATCCTACCCAGGTTATGGAATTCTAGTTATTAAAACACGGGGATAAATTTTAGTATTTACGGAAAAGGGATTTAGTTATTCGAAAAGGTTCTAAACGAAACAATTATGAGCTAAATTAAACATTTATATTTTTGCATATAGCAACTAATCTCGTCACCAGATGGCTCTGGTGCCTGGTACTCTCAACTGATGGTCTGGTAAATTTCATCGGTTTCAATCTTGCAATATTTTCCTTTTGATATATCTAATTACAGGTTAATAGGCTTTTCGATTTTTTTAAAAAAAGTATTTTTTCAGTTGAGGAGCATAGTTACTAAGAAATTGAGATAATAGCGTTTGACCTGCTTATTTCTTTCAATATGACTGTAAAGCTGGTCTAAAGCAATAGGAAGAAGCCTTAATCCTGAGAAACGAAGTTCTCTTCACACTTAGTTTACATCACAAATCAAAATTGTAAGGTATTCAATAATTATGGTAAATCAAAGTGAGTAATCATGACTTGCTAAGGTTGCCAAAAAGACACAAAAGGAGTGATTCCGACAAAGTTTAAAGAGGCAGACATCTGTTATCTCAAAAGTCAGTTAAAAATCTAAGTTAACCAATAAGCATTACATTACTGACAATTTGTGTAACATATGAATCCCGTTCATAGTTAATGATGGTTGGAAAATGCGTTGTGCTTAATTTATAAATTTCTGGACTGGGCATGGGTAATGTTAACTTGTGCAAGGACATGTCTGCATTCCATAAGGCGTCAGACCAATTCTGGGATCATCTTTCAATATGCTCATTGCTCATATGCTAAAGTGGGTACAGGGCGAATACTTACGTATTCCCTCCCGTTCTCCTCTAGATCCCTCCTATATATACCGTTAAGAACATGTTTTTCTTCCTTAGTACAAGGGCATACTTGTATAAATAGAATTATATAGTACAAGGGCAGATTTGTATAAATAGAATTATATAGTACAAGGGCAGATTTGTATAAATAGAATTATATAGTACAAGGGC